>CBVK0102064492.1:13854-29575 GCA_900067695.1 Picea abies
AACAACACAGAATGGACCCCCCAAATGGTAGCAGCGAAAGCAAAAGGCCTCCTACTAGAAACTTTGAGCTCTCAAAATCACAAAACCGATACCTCGATTCTGCAGGAAGAAAAGGAGTGGCTTGGCTCCTCCGTGCTGAATCTTCGAACCCATAGCGCGGAAAAATCCCATCTTGAAACAGATTGGAGGTTAAGACACAGCCATGACATATTTCAGAGTTGGTGGCAAAAACAAGGCAAAACTTCAGTCTTTTTTGACGGCGCATCCAAAGGAAACCCTGGGACAGCGAGAGTAGGAGGAATCATTTATTCCAGCGAAGGGGAGAAACTAGCAACCTTCTGTTGGGGTCTTGGACAGCGAACCAATAATCAAGCAGAAATTCTGAGCTTGATCAAAGTTTGCCAGCTAGCCAGGGAAAGAGGACATCGGGAGCTACAAGCATTTGGAGATTCTGAGATCTTGATCAAAATAATACACTCAAGAGGACAGTTTGAAGATGTTGGGCTAAACAAGAATCTGCAAAGGTTAAGATACATTCTAAAATATTTCACCTCCTTCAAGTGCTATCATATTCTCAGAGATTCAAATAAAGAAGCAGACAAACTAGCCAACGAAGGCTGCCTTTTTCCCCAAGGAGAACTCAGCGTAAACGGCGGGGATCCAGTTAAAAAATGTATTCCTTGAAAAGGACAGCAGCTTGTAAAAGAATGTAGAAGGCAGCAAATGCTTGAGAAAGATAGTTGGAACAGAAGCTGAAACACAGTGCTGTAACAGAGCTAGAACACAGTGCTGAAACAGAGTTGGAACACAGATGCAGAAACACAGATGTTGGAACACAGAAGCTGGAACACAGAAGCTGAAACACAGAAGCTGGAACACAGAAGCTGGAACACAGACGCTGGAACACAGTGCTGAAACACAGAAGCTGGAACACAGAAGCTGGAACACAGAAGCTGAAACACAGTGCTGAAACAGTGTTGGAACTTATGCTGAAACACGGTGTTGTAACAGCTGAAACACAGTGTTGTTACATATGTTGAAACACAGTGCTGGAACAGTTGCTGAAACACAATGTTGTTACATATGCCAAAACACAACGCTGGAACAGATGCTGAAACACAGTGCTGGAAATTATGCTGAAACAACGAAAGTTTTAGGCCCGAAGAAACTCGGGGCAAATTGTAACTAAATTTGTGGCTTTGCCACCCCTCTAATATAAACTATAACCGTTTTCGTTAAAAAAAAAAAAGTTAAGTACATAAAATCCATGGAATGAAATATATGCATAATTTGCCATGAACATTCAAAACATCTACTCAACGAAAACCCTCCAAAGTTCTCATTTTTTAGATGTCACATTTAGTCGTCATCGTTACCCTCATTTAGAAAATTGGTGCTATTAATAGCACCCTTTTTTCGGGGTTAAAATTACCACATTTTACAACCATGTCCTTAACAACCTCATAATGTTGCCAACAAAAACCTTAAAATCAATCCACGAATCAAAAAGTGTTGCCTCAACAATTGCTACAATTTTCAACAAAAACCTTAAAATCAACCCTCGAATAAAAAGTAGCACCAACAATAATACCCCCTCCCATTTTTTCAAGGTCGAAGGTGCAACTTTTTTGGAAAATTTTAAAAAATAAGAGACAAATAAAAAATAAAAAAAATAAAAATATTAAGAATATTCTTTAAATTAAAAAAAAATAATAATAATTAAAAAAAATCCCCTTCTTTTTAATTGTCTAAAAAATATGTTTTTTAAACAACATTCAAAACATTAAAAAAATCTCCTTTTAAATGTTTTTTTTATAAAAAAGCCTAAAAAAATATGTTTTTAAACAACATTCAAAACATATTATATATATAAAAAAAATATAAGCATTTTTATAAAATGAAAAGAGTTTTTTTTAAATACATTTAAAATTAAAAAACACACATCAAAAACCATAATTTAAAATAAAATCTCTATTTTCCACATCAAAAACCATAATTTAAAATAAAATCTCTATTTTTCTTGTAATTTTTTTTTATAAAAAACCTTTAAAACAAATTATATATATATATATATAATCTCTATTTTTCTTGTAATTTTTTTTTACAATAAATCTTTTAATATCATTAATTTAATCTTTCATCATTACTATTTACTAGCTTTTAATTATTTTTATCTTTTTATATTTTTATACATCAATTCATTTTTAATTGCACTATAATAGATTGTCGAAGAATTTAAGAAAAGTGTTGAGATAAGATATTTAAAGGTTAAAATTTATAATTAAGCAAATATCTTTTTGTATATTTTTAATATCATTAATTTAATCTTTCATCATTACTATTTACTAGTTTTTAATTATTTTTATCTTTTTATATTTTTATACATCAATTAATTTTTAATTGCACTATAATAGATTGTCGAAGAATTTAAGAAAAGTGTTGAGATAAGAATATTTAAAGGTTAAAATTAATAAAAATGTTGAGGGAAAAGTGGACAAATACTTTACTTTTCATTCAACCTTTAATTCTTTTTATCTTTTCACTTTTTATCCAATAAGTAAGGCTATGGTTTTAAGTATTCCTAATTCTTATTGTTTTCAATTATACTTTGTTATTAATATCTTGGCTTCTCAATATCTAATTGCTTAGTTATTATTTTTCATTAATTATTTGTCTTTTTATATATTTTTAATATTATTAATTTAATCTTTCATTATTATTATTTACTAGCTTTTAATTATTTCTATTTTTTATATTTTTTATACATTAATTATTTTATAATAGCTAGTATTTGTTCATTTTTTACACAGGGTTCTTATTAATTTTAACTTTTAAATAGTTCTTACCTAAGTACGTTTCTCAAATTTTCATGATAATGGGTGAAATGTCCACTAAAAATGTTTACATTTCAAAAACTTCATCCACAATTTATATCCAAAAATCTAAAATATAGAAAAAATATTATAAGAAAAAAAAATGTAATTTAAATTTAAAAAAAAAAATTCATAAATAAATAAAAACTTAAAAAAACGTATATTAAAAATATCAGAGTGATAGATAGATAGATAGATAGATAGATTGATAGATAGATTGATTGATTGATTGATTGATTGATTGATTGATTTTTTAAATATATTTTGGTGAAAAACCATCCACCAAAATGCCTTAAAAAATGGACTCATTTTAATTATTTATATAAAAAAAAAAATCATATTTTTTTAATTGCATTTAGTTTTTTTTCTTTTAAAGTCTCTTATATTTTTTTAAATATTTTATAATTTTTTTTAAATGTTGTTATTGTTATAAGATTTTTTATTATTATTCTTTTAAGAATGTTTTTTTTTTAAGTAAAAAAAGGGTAGGGAGGTTTTTTTTTAATTTTTTTTTAAATTTAAAACATATTTAAAATAAATAAACAAGTCTGCATAGCATTAGTATGCGCAATACATGCTGCCAAGGTAAATAACAAAGTATGAAGTTTAATCATTGCGATGTGTAATGTAGTTTATTCGGATGAATAGAGCGAATGTTTGAAGGAAGGGAAGGGCCTTGAGGATGGCGATTTTGAATCTGGACTCCAGAACTGGTTTTGGCGCCCATGAAAGACAAAAGACTCTGCTCTTGGCACTCGTAGAGCCCTAGACACACTTGGAAGCCCCCCTCCTTTTGCTTAGGCTTGGCGAAGTCACTACCTCTCGGCTTTAGTGAACTCTCGGTGCGTTGATAGGACTGTCTCTTTTTTTAGAAACTGACGGACTGCTCCTACCAACTCTTGGCGTCTTGTGGGAGGTATTTTCTAGTTTTTCAAGGCGATTCACCTTTTAAGAAGTAACTATCTTAACCCTCTTGACTTCCGGCAGCTCTTCCCTGAATCTGTCTCGTTTTTTTGAACTATTGTTTAAGCTTTGTTTTGTTGTTTCCAAGATTCATTGTTTTCCTGCCTCCCATCTGAACAATCTGACTTCCTCTCTGTGTCTCAATGATGCTCTCCTCTCTCTTTTAGTTCCTTCTGCTTTCCACTTGACTTGCCAGTTAGGATGGGGAATCTTCCCCTCCCTCCTGACTGATCCATTAATCTTTCCCGTTTTCTCCCTAGTCTACGTTTGGAATCTTTTGAAGCTGCTTAATGGAGCCTAAGTGTTCGGATCCCTCTACAGGGAGTCTGGGAGACCCATGGGACCACCCGGAACTCCTTACATCGATAGATGACCTTTGCAATAATCATTTCCGGTTTAATAATCGTTCTGGCGCACATCTACATTTGAACTCCAGACCCACACAACCTACCACCTCTGCAAATCTGACACACCTGTCTGCATCTCCTGCGAATGTCGAGACTTCACAGACCTTTTTAGAAGAAGCTCAAGCTCGCTCACCTGGCAAACTGAAGATAAGTTATGAGGGGATAGAACAGCATGAACGAGGATACGGGGGGAGAATTTTTCAACCAGGAAGCAGGAACTCAGACGGATCCCCATCCATCAAAAATCCAGGCATTCGTAAGCGTCCGCAAAAGGTTTGGAAACCTAAACGAAGACATCCCAAGCTCATACTTGGAATGGATATTGGACTATCCGAAGCTTGCAATCTAGCCCTATGCACCTTAGTGGGGTGGTTCGCATATAAAGATAAATGTAAGCAGAATCTTGATGATTGGATTGCTAATAACTGGAAACCACTCCTTGGCTACCTGCCCAAGTTACACCTGCTTCAACATGGGTGGCTAGGTTTTATCTTCAAGACACCAGAAGACACTGCACTGATCCTGGGAAGATTCTAGGCTATCGATGGGGGAAGTCTCATGCTCAAACGTTGGAGACTTGGCTTTAACCCTTCCACAGAGTTCTTTAGCCACAGGCACATCTGGGTCCTCCTTCCAGGTCTCCCACTTCAACTCTGGAACCAGCGAGCACTCGAACTTATTGGAGCATCCTTAGGACGTTTTCTAAAGGTGGATTTAAACTCTCTAGCGGCATAAGATAGAATAATGGCGAGGATTTATGTGGACATAGATATACAGGCTGGACTTCCTGAAATTTTGGAGATAGACTGGCGTAGTCAACTTTATGCTAAGCGCCTGGACTACTTAGGTATTCTGTTTCGTTGTTCCCTCTGCCACAGAACTGGCCACCTAAGAAGGGACTGCTCAAAGTTCCCCCATCCTGATGTTGTTTTGGATCCAGCGGAAGAGACAAATTTCAATGGTTACATCTCTTCACCTAAACAACCAGTGGAGGAGGTTCCCTGTACTCGAAAGGACTACACTACATCGGACGACACTTTAGTGGGTAAGATCCATCAACTCTGTCCATCACTTTACAATACCTTCTCAGCCTGGGATAGGCTCTTCATTATTGAGCAGGCTGACAATATTATGCCTCCTGATCCCACGGTATCTCTACATGCTCAGCCTGTCTCTCCACCTTTACCCACCTCTTCCCTGCCAAACCCACCCGAGCCTATTCCACCAGACATCACCAACACTACTTACCCCCCACTTCTACCTCAGCTGGTGACATTTGTCCTAACTGCAAGAGACTCGGAGACCGAACCTACAACAGTTTCAGAAGATACTCCAGATTCTTTCACCCTAGATGGCTACACAGAGCCGACCCAATCTGAAACCCAACTAGATACCTTGCTTTTGGATGCTACCCCTGTTACCTCTCTTCCTTTTGATTCGATACCTATCCATACCTATCATGGGAACACTCTTAGTCAACCTACCTTACAACGCTCTAATCTTCCTTCTTCTTCAAGAGTTATTCCTTCACCTGATCTGGATCCTACTTGGTCAAGAGGTATTGGGCTTGAACTATCGCCACTAAAAACTCACAGTGCGCGCAAGAAGACAATGGTTGGATCGTCGACAACGGTCACTACTACATCTGTTCCAAATCAAGGGGCGCTTAGAGGTTTAAAAGCCCTTTCTCGAGGGAAATCGTGATCCTTATATCCATCAACATCAGAGGGGTTGGAGGACCCCTGAAACAAGCCTCCATGTGAAGACTTCTTGAGCAGACTCAACCGTCAATCATCTTCCTACAAGAAACACTGGTGGACGCTTCTGTGGCCAGGGATTTTTTGCATCAATTCCGTCCGAGCTGGCTGGCCTGCGCAGCAAGTTCTGTGGGAAACTCGGGGGGCTTACTGGCCTCTTGGGACCCTACCCTTTTTAACCTTTCACCGATGCTCAGTCCAGGGGGGATTTTACTTTCTGGGACCTGTTTCAAACTCAACAGATCTATCAATTTGCTCAACGTATATGGCCCGTGTGCTGACCGTAAAGATTTCTGGGAGCAACTTGATGATCTTGGCTTACTGGCGGCAAAGAATCTCATACTCGCTGGAGATCTTAATTTAATTACCAGTCCAAAAGAAATGTGGGGAGAAAAGGCGTCGATTGACCCACTATTGAGCTTTTTTAATCATATTTTTTATAAAAATGCCTTGATTGATATGAAGCCAGCAGAGCTCCTGCCCACTTGGAGAAATGGACGACTGGGACTAGCAAGCATTACTAAAAGACTTGACCGATTTCTAATTGCAGAGGAGCTACTCTTGCCTTCCTACAGTGGACGCGCATGGGTAAATCTCCCCTTCCTATCTGACCATGCGCCAATTTGTTTACAAATAGGGAACGGTCGTTTCGATGCGGGACAACCCTTCAAATTTAATCTGTATTGGTTGAGGGAGACTTCATTTAATAGTCTGGTTAAATCGGTTTGGAATGACAGTTCCCTTACTGTTCCTAGAGACGCCCAAGGTAACCTGATCAGAAATCTCTCCATATTAAAATCACAAACTATACATTGGTTAAAGGATAAAAAGGAATCGAAACAGGTCGAACTAAACAGCATAGAACATGAGTTGGAAGACCTTCTAAAACTTAAGCTACAGGTCCATAGTCGTGCGGATCTAGACTATAGGATTCACTGTCTGGAGGAAGCCCGAAATAAATTTCTTAGGGAAGACGAGGAGAGATGGCGCTTGAAAAGCAGAATGCTCTGGATGGCTGGAGGGGATAAAAATACACGCTTCTTTCACCGAGTTGCCAGCTCTCGCTGATCAAAAAAGCACCTCTGGGATATAGAAGATGAGAACGGAATACTACACCAATCACAGGCAGACATCAAATCGGTGGCCTTCAATCATTATAAAGCTTTTTTCCAGGCAACACTAGCAACTTCACTAGCAGCTCAGACAAAAATAGCTAGGCTCTTCCCAAAGATGGTCACA
Organism: Picea abies; assembly: GCA_900067695.1. Taxonomy (NCBI): domain Eukaryota; kingdom Viridiplantae; phylum Streptophyta; class Pinopsida; order Pinales; family Pinaceae; genus Picea; species Picea abies. Next base: position 21,094 of record CBVK0102064492.1, read on the forward strand.
ACCAAGGGGGCTTTAGCTTTAGAATCCCCCTATACAAAGGAGTAACTATTAGAGGTTATCAAAGGTTTTAAGAAGGAGAAAATTCCAGGACCTGACGGCTGGTCGGTCGAACTATACCTCAATTTTTTCGATCTTATGTGGCAGGACCCCCTGGATGTCGTGGAGGATGCGAGAATTGGAGGAAAAGTAAACTCTCAGCTAAATAACACCTTTATTGTTTTGATTCCTAAATCAAATCTTCCCAGGCAGTTTAAATATTTCCGTCCTATATCACTCTCTAACCTCTGTTACAAAATAATCTAAAAATCATTGCCAGAAGACTTCGTCCCTTTCTCTCCCGGGCACTTTCTGAAGAACAGCTTGGCTTCCTAAAAGGAAGACAAATTCTTGATGTCGTTGGTGTTGCACAAGAATGCATACACAGCATAAAGACAAAAAAACTAAAAGCCATTCTTCTAAAGCTGGACCTCAAAAAGGCTTTCGATTGCATTAACTGGAACTTTCTGCATCTTATTCTTATGCAGAGTGGCTTCGACATCATTACAACCAATTGGATATTGGGTTGTATCTCCTTGGCCACCCTTGCTATTCTGATCAATGGTGAAGCTACAAAGGCTTTTCACTGTGAGAGAGGGCTCCGTTAGGGATGCCCACTCTCACCACTTCTCTTCATTTTGATCCTGGAAGGACTCAGCATCTTACTCAAGAACAACCAAGCAGATGGGCATTTGAAAGGGATAAAAGTCGCGGAGATGACACATATCCTGCATATCCTTTTTGTAGATGATGTGTTGATCTTGTCGAATGCCAATCTTGTTGAATGGACCATCATTCACTCTATCTTAATTACCTTTTGTGTTGTTTCAGGTTTAGAAATCAATGTCCATAAATCCGTCTTCCTGGTTTCGAATGCTCAGGATACTTTGCAAACATAATTAAAAGAGTTGTTCGGAATTGTTTCTTTTGAGATTTCGGAGGGATTTACCTATTTGGGATACTTCTTAAAATCCTCCACCTATACAAAAAAAGACTGGACCTGGCTAATAGACAAATTTGAAGGCAGAATACACAATTGGCAAAACAGATTGCTCTCTATGGGAGGTAGGTATGTTCTGATAAAAGTTGTCTTGGAAAGTCTCTCGGTTTTTTGGATGGCATTAGCCCACATCCCTGCTTCTGTTTTGAAGACCCTTCGTCAACTTGTCTTTACCTTCCTTTGGACCGGAAGTAAGAAGAACAAAGGTTTTCACCTCAGCAGATGGGAGGTAATATCAAAACCAAAGTTGATGGGAGGTTGGGGCCTTAAAAATCTGCCTCTCTTTCATAGGGCGCTCTCGACAAACACCCTTTGGAGAATTTTAACAAAACCTGGCCTATGGAGTAGAGTAATCAAAGATAAATATCTCCATCAACTACCGGTTCACATTTGGATCAGATTCGCCTCGGAGCGCCCTACAAAAGGCTCACAGTCCTGGAAACACCTCTCATCCTCCCTACCAATCATTCTACAGTGGATTTTGTGGAAACCAGGAAATGGTTGCTTGATTGAAGTCGGCAGAGACATCATTCTGGGCTTGGGCAGAAAAGCCATGCTCTCTCCTTCTCTTCTCGCGCACCTTCAAGATAAGAGCCTCAACTTCTTGCATTAATTCTGCATTCTGACCAATGGGGGACCGTTAGGTGACACATGGCTCAAAGGCTCGGATCTTCAGCTGGACTCCGAGTTTATAATCAAATGGGGCGGCTTCTTCCAGCTCATAAAGGAAGCTGGTGTGCGACTACAAGAAAGGTCGGATACCCTCATCTGGACGGGAGGACACTGTTCCGACCTGCTCAACGCAAAAAATGTATACCAAGCTTTGGCATCAAATATCTGGAATCCATTAAACGCTAGCTGGAGACAGAGGATTTGGAGGGACGAATGCCCATTGAAGCTCAAACTATTTGCATGGCTCCTGATCGAAAACAAATTACTAGTCTGGGAAAAGTTGCAAGCTCGAGGCTGGGAGGGCCTGAATCGTTGTATCCTTTGCAAACATTCCAGCGAAACAATCCTCCATGTCTTCATTCATTTTTCCTTCATCCGCTCGATCTGGACTATTCTATCAACGGCGATAAAGTTCACCTCTTCATGGTCGGGTTCCAGTGTACACTGTTGCTTTCGTAAATGGTTCAATGATAACAGAACTCATACAATGCTCCCTGTCCACCTTTGCTAGCAAGTCTGGAAGGCCAGGAACGCAACGATTTTTAAAGAGAAGAATCCTTCAATTCTTAGAGTTTCAAACTACATTCTTGTTGAGGCGACCAACTCAGGAAAGATCTTAAAGGTTCTGCCTCCCATAAGGCACAAATTCTCCTTCCCAATTGACAGGGTAGTGGCCTGGTTCGATGGAGCGTCACAACAAGGGGGCGCTCTTTGTGGAGCCGGGGGAAAAATTGCTCTAAACTCCCACACCTGCATTCGCTGGACTCTGAACTACGGACAGGGATCTAACATGAAGGCAAAACTTTTGGGTGCATGGGCATCTCTCATCCTGGCAAGTCGCCACACCGATGAGTTGTTACTTCTTGGAGACTCAAAAATTACTATCGATTGGCTGAATGGTCTAGCTGACTTCCAGGTAGCAGCCCTTGAATGTTGGAAAGAGAGAACCAAAGATGCTACTCTACTGTTTAGAAAGCTCTCATTCATTCACATTTTCCGAGAGGAAAACAGCGAGGCGGATACCCTTTCTAAAAGAGCATTGCATCTACCATTGGGCCAAATCTGCTTTACAAAATGGGAGGATGGCAATGAAGGACCAGCCATCAAGATTAAGCTTTGAATTGTCATCTTCAGTTTTATTCTGCAAATCCATTGATCTGAAAGTTGATCATAGATGAGAATAGGATTTGATAGTCTTGACAGTCATGGATTGCTCCAAGCATTTAGCATTTCTTCCTTTGTGATTTGTCTTTCGAGAAGACGGTTTTGTAAATTTTTATATCCTTATGAATATAAAGAGCATTTTTTCTCGTGGAAAAAAAAAAGTACTTTGTGCTTTGTGAAATTGTCAGAATTGCGACTTTATCCTTAAATTTAGTCGCATGTCAATTTGAGATACGGTATGTGTAATATCCATTGAAATATTTTTCACTACGGTCATTGTATCCATGTAATCTTGTAAGTATTCCTACACAATAATGGTGATTTTATATTTATTAAAATAATGGTGATTGTAAATATTGATTGTAAATGGTGATTGTACGTATTCCTGCATGAATCTGTTGTTTTCACATGTTTTATGGAAAACAATGATTACATCGTCAACCCCTCCGTAATAAGACTTCCAATTGATCGACCAATCATTCAATAGATAAATCGATTTTAAAATAATATGAAAATATAAAAAAATGGATATAGTAAAGTTAAACTTTGGAATATGGCGAAAAAGTTTAGGTCAATGCCTAAACTAATATGGGGTTAACGCGAACTCGTCATTATATACCTTGTTGCAGGTATAATAAATAAATAATTTATGAAAAATAAATTAAGAGGGTAAACAAGGGTTTTGTTTATTTTTTATAATATTATTATTATTATTAATTTAAAACATATTTTAAATAAATAATTTTTTAATAAAAAAATCTTTTTTTTTCCTTTCTACTTTTTTCTTTTTTTTTCCTTTCTACGTTTTTCTTTTTTTTTGGATTTTTTTTTTTATAACGGATTTTTTTTATAACATAATTTTTTTTGCAACAACATTAGGTTTTTAGGTTATGGTTTCCAAAATGTTGTAATTTTAATCCAATAAAAAAAGGGCAAGGTGTTACCAATGGTACGTTTTTCAATTTAGGAGTTGATTTTAAGATTTTGATTGTAGGGTAATTGGTTGTCAAGGCCATGGTTTCAAAAAAGTTGTAATTTTGACCCTAAAAAGAAGGATAGGGTTTCAAAAAAGTTGTAATTGTTGGTGCCATGTTTTTATTCAAGGGTTGATTTTAGGGTTTTTGTTGGTCACAGTACTGGTTGTTAAGGCCATGGTTTTAAAGAAGTTGTCATTTTAACCTTGGAAAAATGGCATTGTTGTTGATGTCACTTTTTGATTTGGGGGTTAATTATAAGGTTTTTGTTGGTAACATTACAAGTTGGTTAAGGCCATGGTTGCAAAAGGTGGTAATTTTAACCCTAGAAAAAAAAAAGGCACTACTGATAGCACCACTTTTTGAAATGGGGGTTAATTTTGGTGTTTTGGACTCAAAATATGGGCTTTTAGAGTTAGAGTTCTCATTTTTAGGTCATAGTTCTCATGAAGTCGGTAACTATGTTTCAAATCACACACGCATAACATCAACATATGCAAATCCATAGATACAAACCCTCTAACTCAAATACATATGCATAGCCCGCTCAAAATGTAACTAGAGAGAGGTTAGCAATCTTGGGAGAGCAAGTCGTATTGAGTCTCCTCATAAATATTTCACATTGCACTATGATGGAACGAGAAGAAGAGGAGGAGGAGATTTATGTGTTTGAAATTCTTGGAAAGGACTAGATCTTCTCAAGGTCATGTGTGTTTTTTGTGACACATAAGAGATCAGCCTCATTCAAAAGGTGCAACTACCACAAGACTAGATTTTACTTCTATGCAATAAACTAGTTCCAATTCCACACTTTGTATAGGTCAAATTCCACAGATGTGCATAAATCTCAATGTATTAAATTAGAAATGTTTTCCTATGGTTGGACTCTATGAGAACAAAAAAATAATTTTAGAGACTTTGAAGAAACGTGAGGTGTTAGAAGAATTTCTTACTCAATTGGAAGATAGAAAGTTGCATCATGGACTTTACACAATAGTTTGAGCAAGTGTGGGGTAAATCTAGGCATTTCAAAAAGTAGGTTGAGTGTTTGGATTTGGGGGATTTATTTTTAATGTAATTGGATGAAGAGGGTTTACACTCAGATACTAATTATGAGTGAGATGCTTCATGAGGGATAAGAGCAATGTGGAAATTTTGTACATTTCATTGTATTTCAGGTTGTGTTAGTGTGACATATCATCTACATCCAACTACCACAACCTAAAATGCATTGAAATTACTTATCTCTTACCTCAATTAACCAGGTGGCATATACTGTGTATCCATTGAAGGGAAAGGAGAGGATGCATGAGGTTGGCGATTGGAATGGGATGGTTTAATGTAAAACAAAGTGGGACAAATGTTTTTAGGGGTTGACATGGCTTGATGGCTATATGCTTATGGAACATGTGTGATTGGATGGAAATCACAAGGATACATAAATGTACGCTGACAAGAGTAGGAATTCAAGCCATGGGGGTGTTTCTTCTAGGTATGTTGACATGATTTTTATATCACTTGTCAACTATAACCAACCATTCAATGTTATTGTTACATCAACTTCACATTCATGGCATGAACGAACGTGCAAATATGATATTGAGTTGTGCAAAGAAGGATGACAATAATTACAATTCAAACTTGTAGTTTGACCATTCCATTCCATTGCCTTACCTAGTGTAAATAGATCCATCCAATGAAATGGGCAAGTGTTTGGAATGATGTCTCTTCTTTTATTTTGGTTGTTATTATAGCACTAGTAGCTTTGATGTCTCAATTCATTTTATCGATTGATCCATTCCACTCCATTGCTCTCCTATCCAAGTCCATGTATGTTATGTTTGTTCTAATTTTCATGTCGATTTTGTTTTTCTACCTTATGTTGTTAAGCATTCACTTGCAACCCTATTCTATTCTCAAGTTATAAGATTAATTTGTAAATGCTTCTTGAAATTATCATGCGGTGATATGAGTTGAATGGAGAAGTTGTTATTGGTTCATGGTCACAATTAGTTTCATTGTCGGGTTTGTATGCTTTCTTGTTTTATAATTTTGCTTTCTTGATTTTATTTACTATCTAAGTAATTCTAGCATTGTTTGATTCATACAATTCTCATTTTTCTTCAACCTTTTGGTTTACCTCATAATTATCACCTTTCCTTCCATTTGCAAACTATCAGTTCCAATATTTGATATTTGTTTCCTAATTTTTATCACCCACATTTGACAAATTACACATTTTCTCTTCAATTTTTCCAAGTAAAGAAACATAAGTGAGATTGTCCTAAGGTAAACTAGAAGTTTCAACCAACATTGTTACTCATGTTCAACTTTCTAAAGTCATTATTAGAAAGAAACAAATCTACAAGTACATGATTGGTAAATTATATATTATGTTGGTGTGTGTTACCCTTTCTTGCTATTGCACTAATAAATTTTTGCAGGGATTGAGTATTATGTTGTGGAATCCTACCTTAGTTTTAAGCATGTATTTATGTGATGCATTAGGTTAATGTTTGGAGGAATTAGAACAAAAGAATATAAGAAATTTAGTTAGGTATTTGATAGAAATATTATATCTTGGAAAAGAGAATGTCTAGGCATAAAGCTCCTTTTGTTATATTGTAGTAGATATCATGCCTACCAGAATGTTAAGAATTCCATGAGATCCAAACAAGTCCCTCCATGTAGGTCCTTGAAATAATCTACCCCTCAATTCGCCAACACACTTTCACCCAAGACCATGAAAATAAAACCAAAATTATAAGTCATATTATTAGTTTTAATCGACTCATTTGAGAAAGGAATCAAATATCAACATCACCCTTAAGTTTAAATGTTACATCCCTTTATTACTTCCTTTCAATCTCAATGAAAATGAAAATAAAGGGTGATAAGGAACTAACGACACTCTCCCCCGTACAACTCCTTCTTGGGCTTAGATATCGTTTGTTTTTTCCACATATTCCATAAGTGTATATAAAAGCATCATGGTTCTCCTATCATTTGAAATTGTCAATGTGGATCCTAATGGTCATCAATGATCCTAGCAAAAATAAAGAACACACACATTAGTCAAATAGCAATAAATTCATCACTAAATTGAAAACCACCATGATATTGTGACACATAGAATAGCTTAACATGCATTGTTTTGTCACACTTATTTAACCTAAGAAACATACATAGAATAACACTTTAATTTCTCAAGTCTATTTAAGTACCGGAGGTTATATTCATCTGCTTATATTCTCTCAAGTTATTACTTGTTTTTTTGTTGCCTCCCCTATCTTGGCTCATCACATAAAATGAAATGAGCCAAGAAAAATGAAAAAATCATAATTCCTAAGTGGGAAATCATGTTGCCTCCTCTCACAATTATATTAACTCATAAACCCCAACATCTTGAAAGGATTTAGATAGAAACAATGATTATTCTTCGTGTTTGTCTCATGCACAATTTGGATTGCAAATGTGGGAGAGATGAAGAGGAAGGTGTTGGTAAATATGTAACAGACAGCGAACAGGCAGTGTATACTTGTCATTGATGGAGAGTACAGTTGTGGTTGTGGAGAAGAGTCAGTGACCGTTGGATCCCATTCAAATTTCCCGAAAGAACGAAGGCCGTCGGATCTGAATGAAGACAATGAAGAGGAGGACAGAACTCAGTCGTTAGATCCAAGCGCAAGACCCGACCATCGTCGGATCAAGGATAACCTGCACGCTCTTTAAAGTACAAGGAGAAGTGGGAGTAATTGTGATGTGCAAAATCGCGATATAATCTGAACCGTCGAGATCTAGGTTGATCTGGACCGTTGATTCTTTGCATGGAGGATCGAGGATCAGGACTTTGAAATGTCCAATTCACTTGACAACAAAAACCCCGAAATCGCGAAATGCGATTTCGCGATTTAATCGCAGCCGTTAAAGCAAGAATGAGATCTGGACCGTTGATTTTCTTCATCGAAGAATCGGAGATCGGGACTTTGAAATGTCCAATTCACTTGACAACAAGAACCCTGAAATTGCGAAATGCGATTTCGCGATTTAATCGCAGCCGTTAAAGTCATAAGTGATCTGGACCGTTAATTCTAGTCACTGTCGGAGTATCGGGGATCGGGACTTTGAAATACCAAAATCTCTTGACATCAAGAACTCTGAAATCGTGATATGCGATTTCGCGATTTAATTGCAGTCGTTGAATCTAGAATGAATCTGGACTGTAGATCCTATCCCTTGTCGGAGTTTCGGGGATCGGAATTTTGAAATGTCAAAATCAACTGACAACAGAAATGTCGAAATAGCGATATGCGATATCGCGACACAATCGTAGCCGTTGAGTCAAGATCGCACATGGACCGTCAATCAAACTCCACATCGGAGTTTCACGAATCGCGATATCAAGGAGACAAGAACACAATGCAACAAGGATTCCAATTTCGCGATGAGTAAATTCCCGATTTAATCTGAATCGTCAGATCTGATTATGATATGGATCATTGATCTGACCGCTTTATGGAATTTTGTGTATCGGGATTTATAAGTGAAAAGAACATTCAACATGAGGAATGCCGAAACCCAATTTAAAAAGGCAAGAATAATAAAGGTCATCCAACGGTGCGGATAAACCTTGATT
>CBVK0102064493.1:0-10549 GCA_900067695.1 Picea abies
TGAATGATTTCATTATAAGAATGATTGTATGGTGTTTTGATCAGTTCTACTAGTGGTATAGTTATATGGAAGGACTACGTATGGTTTATGTCCTCATCAATTCGTTATTTGTGTGCGTACTGACCTAATTCAGACTTCACGTCTGGTTTTCGGTAGGACAACATCCTTATATACCTCAGGTAGTACCCTGAGTAAATCTCCCCATAGAAATACCTTCCTTGAAAAGCCCATCAAGAACTGGGAAGGCGGTTGTGAAGGCGTAAGGCCTTAGTAATCCTGCATGAGGAGGAACGATCCTCTTGAAAACCGAGATGACAGCATAAGGATGAAGTAACGAATCGACGGATGAGATCCCATCAGGAGATCTGTGGTCACTCACGACCGTTAGATCGGAGGAAGAAGATGGAGTGTTAAGTTCTTTAACCCTGATAGGTATTAATCAATGCATGAGATTTCGTCGAGGAATTTGCGGCCACCCACGACCGTTAAATTAGTAGGAGAAAGTAGGGCATTAAATGCCTTACCCCTTTGTTTTCCTGTGTCTTCGTGGGTAGCGAAGAGTTTAGGACCGTAGATCCCCAAGGTTCATGAGAGTATCTGGACCATGGCTCTTTTCCACGCCCAGGGAGTCGTGGAAGAATGCATGGGTAGGAACCATTATGAGCTGTCAGATCTCGGCTAAAAAACTCGACAGTCGTTGGATGTTTCAGGAGTTACCCGAGGGTTAAGACTCCAGTGTATAAGGGCTTTCCATTGTGGAAATCCTGGGATGGATCTGAACCGTCTGTCTAACGGAGGCCACGTGTCAAGAGATCACCCACTTCGGGAAACTGAGAGTCAAGAAATCCGGAGTCCTGTTGACAAGAGATCGGGGCTTTCCATTGTGGAAATCCTGGGATGGATCTGGACCGTCCGTCTAATGGAGGCCACATGTCAAGAGATCACCCACTTCGAGAAACCGGGAGTCGGGAAATCAGGAGTCCTATTGATAAGAGATCGGGACTTTCCATTAAGGAAATGTCAGGATGGATCTGGGTCGTTCGATGGACAGAGGCCACGTGTCGTAAGAGTTCTTATTTCGGGAAATCGGGAATCGCGGAATTGGGGTTCCTGTTGACAAGAGTTCAGGATTTCTCCATGGTGAAAACCTCGGGATAGATCTGAGCCGTCAGATTGATGGAGGCCACGCGTCGAGAGATCTCCCCATTTCGAGAAATCGGGAATCGCGAGATCGAGACTCCTGGCGACAAGGGATCGGGGCTTTCCTGGGTGGAAACCCCAGAGTAGTTGTGGACCCTCCAATTTAAGGAGGTGACATGTTGAGAGATTACCCGTTTCGGGAAATCGGGGATTCGGGAGTTCCATTGACAAGAACTTGGGCCTTCGCTTTGATAAATCTCGACCCATAATGACGAGACGATAGCAGGTGTCTGAGTCCCGAGGAACAGACAAGATCCTTCGGGAAATCTCAGGGTCCGTAACGACCGTCCGATGTGAGGAAGAGATGCCAGTTTTATGTTGGGGTGCGAACGCGCATTAGGGTAAGAAGCGAGCAGATCTGGATGGCCAGCGTCCGCCCGCCCAGATCTACGGCTGAGGATGCATTACGAAGCCCCATTGGTCGATCGCTAGCCCTGTTGGGGTTCGGCGTTTGCCAAGTCAAACGACTCGACATCACTATAACGCCGAGGCACGAAATATGAAAGAGGTACTATGATCATTTGAACTATGATCGTGACCCATGATCACATGGGAATGGAGAGAGAGAGGAAGAGCCAACTTACGCTAGTCCTCCATGGATGTTTAGGGCTTCTGATTCGGCAGAAGACCAGAAAAATCCGATTTAGGTTGTGGGTATGTGATAGTTCAATACCCAGATCTCTGTTTCATTTTTTAACAAGCTTGCCATGGAGAAGAGAAACTATGCTCATGGAATCTTCTTGATCATGGCTTCCAAGAGGATAATGCTTTGGAAGGAAACCATGTCAAGGGACAAAACTCGGTCATGGCTTCCAAGAGAACTTCACTAGATGGAAGAACAATGCTCTGGAAGGAACACATGTCAAGGGTCGCAACAGGGGTAAGGAGATTAGGCTCCAATAGCCCTACTGAAGAGATCACCAAGTCAATTATTGGATCTAAGTCATCTTCATTAGCAACTGAAGGCATGGAAGATAACGCCACATAAATAACCTGTGGCATGGGTGATACAGACTGCATATAAGAACCATTTAGGGAGGTCATTGGGTTGGTAATCAAAGCAGGACCAACGAACAAAAGTTGCTCAATAGTCACCATTCTTCCATCGTGAGGGAAAGATATCACACGAAAGAGAGTGGACACAATAGCATTCATGGCATAGACATAATCTCACCCAAGGAGTAAATCGAAATCCAAGGGGTCCTGGACTACCATAACATCAATAAAGACAGTTTTCCCTCCCATAGTTACAGGAAACTAAGGACGGATTTCTAAAGGGTGACTGGTTCTTCTATTAAAAGTGAACAAAGTATGGGTAACCGGCACAATATGAGGATAACCCAAAGCTTGCCAAGCAATAGATGACAAAATACTAACGGACGAACCTTCATCTATCAGCGAATGAAGAACGTCCCGACCATAAACTTGTATTGTAATATTGAAAGGAATGTGAGAGGGAAGACGAGGTCCAGTTAGCACACCCCAATAAAAAAGGATGGCCTCATTACCTGGAGAGGGTTTCGCGGGAGGAGGAATGCCCCCCAGCATGGTAGATTTTGTATCAATGAGAAAAACGTGGGCATAATCAGGTTAAATCTCTAGAGGGAGAGTAGGATCGATTGATAATGACATCAAATCGACCACTTGGGTTTCATTCTCCAAGGGGAGAATGGGGTTGACAGGTGGAAATAGATCGACTGCTTGGGTTCCACTCTCTAACGCGAGAGCGGGATCGTCCAAAGATGGGATCGAATCAACCACTTTGTCAACTAGTTCAACTAAGGACATGACCAGATTGACGACATGATCAACCAGACTGGCCGATGAAGGTACCGGAGCAACCAATTTGGCGCTCGTCAGAGGAGGAGTGGGATTGACCACGTTGGCACTCTTCAGATGAAGGGTGGGATTGACCAATGATGGGACTGGATCAATCACTTGGGTTTCACTTTTCAGACGAAAAGTGGGGTTGATCGATGACGGAACTGGATCAACTACTTTGGTTAGTGGTTCAACCGAGGATGAAACTAGATTAACCACCTAATCAACCAGACTGATCGGGGATGGAACCAGATTGACCATTCCATTAACTAACTATGGGTTGGGGGAAATCTTACGATAACCAGTTGGAAGTTGAAGCTTTTCCAAAAGAGAAGAAGCCTCATCCATACGAGGACAAAGGTGAGAATAATGATCACCTTCACATAACATACAAGGAAATTTGACAGTTGTTTTCTTCTTACCAACCTTAACGTCACTAGTTGTCGGGGTGTCACCAACATGTCCAGCAAGGGCCTATGACATGGAGGACCACACTTCTAAGACCTTGGGAATACCAGGGAATTCCCTCGGAAAGTGGTCACCCTTACAAAGACTGCAAGGGAATTTGGGTTTCAGATTCTTCGTTGTAGTCTTATTGACCTCACCAACACTCTCAGTACAATTAACAGTAGTTGGTTGCTTGGATCCAACATTTGATATGGTTGGAGGCTTGGTCATTTTTGGGTTCTTCTTCTTCTTCTCTTTCTGTTTATTCTTCTTCTTATCAACCTGGCTACTTGCTTTAGAGCTTTCACTAGACGAAGAAGGAGAAAGGGAAGGAGACTTAATGGGTGAAGAAGGCGAAAAGTCGACATGAGGTTGATGTGTGAGTGGTGTACTTACATATGAAGCATTAGGTGCAGCTGAAGCACTAGGAAGATCTGAGATCACCGGAGTGGGGAACAACCAAACCGGTAATCTGATGGTGAGCCCCGGAAGACTCAGTGTGGCAATGTATGGAGGACCAATGTTTATGAAAGAAGGAAAGGTGAAAGGTTCCTCGGGACAAGGGGTTCCTCCATTGGTACTCCCAGGATTTGATGCCATTAACATTGACTCGACCTAAGGTCCATTAAGTAAAATAAACAACACACACTATGAATCTAAGAAGCAAACAATCAAACAAAACTTCCCACAATGAAGCCACTAGTTGGTGATGAAATCCAACGTTGCGAGATCAATATAGGAAGGGATGGGGATAGAGCGGGTGGACCGGTTACGTTGGTGACCTGCTTAATGGACTTATGCCTTGGTGCAAACTTCCATGCAGTAAATGTGGATTTACCCTCCAAGGAGCTCGAATGAGTTTGACCAACATTTGTTCCAGGTACAATGAGACTTCCCTTCACTGTCACCTCGTGTAAGAACCTAAATATTATGGCTACTAAGGTCACCAATTCATAGTCATCCCCCGGGTGTGTACAGTCGACAATCCAGTCTTAACATATGGGCAGGATAACAAGTCTGAAATCCTTCGAGAGAATTGAGAACAAGTGGACCGGTAGAACTCCAGAGGACCCCGAACGGATTCAGAATTCACGAAGCACCGAGACCAAATGAAGATAGTTGAGCCTCAAGAATAACCCCCAATATACGATCTGACTACTATGAACAATTGAACCACAGAGGGATGATCTCAGTAACTCTCTCGAACACGACCTCGTGCGTAACACTTGTGTGAGAGGGAGATCCCAGTAAGTTGCTATGAAAATTGGATTTGCTCTCCTTATCGCAAGATGTTAAGTTTGTCTGACAGCTTTGGAAAGTTATCCTTTCAACCTATTCCAAAGCCCTACACCTTAAGCTAATGTAGGTTTGCTAACAAAAATGTAAAAATGTCTGATAAATTTTAGTTTAGCGCTTGATTTTAAGGTTGTTGTTTACTCAAGAGGAAAATCGCGTGGACTAAATGATGTTTTGACCAACTCTAAACAATGCAAAGAAATGAGAACGAAAATATTTCACTTCTATGAAAGCTATATTACGAGAAGGAGAAAACTTTTATCATTCCCAAATGCATAATGTCCCAAAATGCCAAAAACCATGCAATTTCGCTACTTCAAATGCAAGCTAGTTTCACTACCCAAAAGTAAGAATGCAACTATCTTCTTTGTTTGATTCTAATGTATAGAGAAAGTAAATACAAATTCTTCAATGCTCCACAACTTTCAATCAGGAGGAAGAGTCAAATGCAAATGCAAAAGATACGAAGCGACAAAAGTTTCAAACAAAGCATGCACTCAAAGCAATGAGAACTGAAAGAAAACAAGTAGAAACTTGTCCTAACAAGAACTCAATCAAGGATTCAACAACTGATCAAGAATTCAAGGAATACAATAAAATGCAGAGAAGAATCCAAGAAATGATAGGGAGAAAGAGAAATCACTCAAAACTATCATGTCAAAAAAGCAGCTAGAAAAGCCAATTTGACATTTATGAAAAAAGGTTTCAAGCTCCAATCAAGACAATAGGGAGTGATAAGCATCAAATCTCAACCCAAAGAACTTCACAAACCAATCACAAAGTCTGGGTAAAAACTTCCACAAAACAAGCTGAGAAAATCTGAGCAGAAAAGGGCAAAACTCCTCCAAAGAGGAGACCAGTGCTCCCTGTCTCAACGGTACAAAGTATTGAAACACTCCCTAAAGCACTATAGGGTAGTGCTAGCACTCTGATATGGCCTACAAGGGGGCATTGAGCCACCCAAAAAATTTTAAAACGGTAAAAAAATGAAGAAAAACTCACCCAGAATGCATAAAAAATGGTGAAATTGCTAGTGAAGGTAGGAGAAGGCTAATGGATGATGAACAAATAGTAAAAGTGATCTAAAAGGTGGGAAAAGGCAAGGGACAAACCAAGGAAAGACAAATAGGATTCCTTCCCCAGTGGAGTCCCCAATTTTTGTTACAAGAGAATCCCCCTGCGGACAAGTGGATTTCCTTTTGGATACTAGACCCCTATAACCAAGACATAAAGGTGCAAATGTTGAACACTGGCATTCCTTCTAATGAAGCTAAACTAGTCAAGGAATAAGAAGAAAGAAATATAAATACCTTTAATAATGTTTGTCCTTGCTCGATCCAGGATGATCTTGATCTCCAAGTCTTTCAAAAGGTCCTGTAATCGAAGGAACAACAACGACAAAAATACTTCCTATTCCTACCATGATTAGCTTCGAAATATATCTATCAAAAAAGAACAAATTCATGAAACATACACAAATTGAAGGAAATAGGCCGAGCACATATATATATTAATGAAAACAAAGCAAAGTGCTTACAACCATAGATGTAGATGCAACAACTTCACCAATCTCTCTTTGTCCAGACCCTTGATCAAAAGTTCCACGATCAGAATGACTGTAACTTTCACTGATAAATCTCCCTTATTAGATCATAAGTTTGATGCCTCTAAACTACCATGAGAAGGACTCCTTATATAATCTTGGAGAGACCCAACCACCTTAGATATTCTTGGGATAGGTTGAGGATCCTTCTCCATCAATTGTGGATCTTCCCTAAGATCCATCCTTAACCTCCGATCCGAATCCAACCAACTCCAGAGATGAGGGGGATTTTTCCCTGATTTTCCTCAACAGCCAAAGATTTCCCCAAACATCCCAGCGCTCCCCCAGAACGGGACACAGAGTGTTGCAACGCTCCCCCAAAGAAGGGTAAGGAGCGTTGGCACTCCCTGACAATGTGCAGGGGAGCGCTAGCACTCCCTGACAATGTGCAGGGGAGCACTGGCACTCCCTGACTATGTGTAGGGGAGCGCTGCCCAAAATTTTATTAAAAAAACCTAGCACTCCCCCAGAAGGGTGCACAAAGTGCTGGAACGCTCCCCCAAAGAAGGGTAGGGAGCGCTAGCACTCCCTGACAGTGGGTAGGGAAGCGCTGGTGTTCAAAAATGACTTTTGAGTGGTTCTTTCCATGGAAAAAGCTTTGTACTCTTCATCAGATGATTTCTCCTTCTTAAACCAGTCTTTGAGGGTGTCTCAAGTGTCCTTGTGATGTTGTTAGAGACATGACATAAGCGAGGTGGCAATATGATGTTTGTGACACTGGTAATGATGACAATAGGTTATCATTGGAGTGAGTAATTTTGATGTGTAACAAAGTTGTCGAATAAACTATGAAAAGAAATTCAACAAGGTGGAAGAGTGAGAAAGAGTTATCATCACTAAGTTGTTGAGATATATATACTTTTGGAGGATGAAAAGTTCTTCAACGGGAAGGTGTGATCGGAGGATCCGAAACACTAAAAAATATCTAGGAGGTGTTATAGTGAGATTTGCCTCACCATTGTTATCTTGCATAGAGGGCCTTTTTCCATTTCCGTATGCAGACTTGTCATCCCTTTTTGATGAATCCAGAGCCAAAAATATACATTTTTCCACATATACGCTCCCTATCAACTATGCAAGATCTGTATATGCTGGCTACTCCACTGCAGCCCGCGTACATCGAGATTTGTGCCAGAAAATACAAAAATGAGGTCGGGTTTCCATGTCAAGGTAGAAGATCTCTGATCCTTGGCCTTCCACATACTAGAAACGTTCCAACTCGACCCTTCAGTTGCATTCTGAAGGCTATAAAAGCACAATTTTGAGTTATGGAAAAAGAATAGAAAGGATTCAACTTTGAGAGAAAAGTTACTCTAGAGAAATTTCTTCATATTGAGTCTGCATCCCTTTGTCCCTCAAGTTTGAACACAGTGTTCAGCCCCCAAGCTCTTTCCCTATTGTTTAGAGAACCTCATTGACTCTCTCTTATGAGCTTGCCTTTGGTGGAGGATTGAAGTGGTGAAGGCCCAGTTGGAAGGAACTTGGTTTCTTGGTTTCGAACCGTGCCGACACGGAAGTCTGTAATGTTGTCACTTCCACTGATCAATTATTAATAGAAATACTCCTTTCTTGTCCTATTCGTATATTGCAAATGTATGATTATTATCCATGGGCATGTTTGTAATGTTTATTGATGGATTATGCTATCTAATGTGCTAACCCCTTTATATCATCACTATATACTTGCTCTGCTCATTTGTTAAGAACTTATTGCAGGTATAAAGCTTTGGGTCGAAGTGCTCAACGGTGGAACACCATCAAACGTTGGATCGAGGTAGGCCTCTTTCTTATCTTGCACATTAGTTCATATAGTATATGTTGGAATTGAATTGATTTCTGTAGTCATACATGTCTGTTGTGGTTTACCCTTGGCCATAGAGAGTTTTTCCCTCGTAACAAAATTAGCGACTCCACTGGGGAGAGATCTTCCTTTTAAGGGTTGAATTACTTTTTCTTCTTGCATTGTTCTTTTTCCTTTGTGTTTCTTGTCGTATCACTGCTTGACAGATTCTATTCACTCTGGGTCTGAGTTTTCAGCCTTCTTGCCTTTGCCTAGCCTTGTTTTATAACATATACGCTCCTTTTGCCCAGACAATCGCGTATACCCATTTGTTGTCTCACTGCAGGATGCATGTATACACCTTGTTCTCTTGAACAGTCGCGTATACCACTTCCCTTTTCTTGTTTGCTTGGTTTAGTGGTTGTTGGGTGAGTTTTGAGGATTGTTGAGCCTTCTTAGGTCTATGTAGTGCCTGTTGAGTTTCTCTGGGTTGACAGGAAACTTGTTAGGAGTTGAATTTTTGGGCGTAGTCTTTCTCTTTGTTTTTCATCCTCGTTGTCCTTGAACCCTGGGATGTTTGCTTGGTTGCTTGGTATTCTGCTTGAGTTATTTAATTTATACATAGTAGAATTTATATATCAGGTTGCTTTATAGTCCATGCATTTTCTCTTTAATGTATTGAAAATACAAAAAAAAAGGCATTTTGCATTGGTTAACATTTTTGTCTTTGAGCCTTTATCATTAGCTTAGTTCATTTAGCGAAAGATTGCATTTTACTTCTAAATTGCAGAGTTGAAATTGAAAATTGCATTGTTTTTATTAGCATATCATTCAATGAAAAGTTAAAGATATACTTTGCATTATATTCATATTCATTTTCTTGCAGAGTCATAACATGATGAGTTTCACTTCCATACCCTTTTGAGTAATCACGGCCAATAAAATTTACGCTTTAAACTAAAATTGATTAGTCGTGATTTTAATTTTTAGGGTGCACAAACTAGTCTAGGATTTAGTGTCGTGGAATAGGATTTTGTCAGTAAACTTCTCCAAGGCAATTAAACCAACATATGTGTCTGAGACAGGGAGTTGAGAATTCCATTGTATAATTGGTAATATCATGAGGCTCCACTCACACCGGAGTTAATCACGAGGTCACACGAAGTTAGTTGAAGGGATAACCCCTGGATACTTACCTAGCGTCAAAGATATTTCTGTGGATTTAGTCGTATTTGGGGATCTTGCTGGTACCCATACCTCTGTGAGAGGCGGTGCTTTCAAGGTTTTGATCTTTTCTACCCTTCCCATACAGTGATTCAGACTTACAACTGCTCGCCTATGCATCGGTTATACAATGGTTTATTAGTTGCTTGACTTAGGTATCTCATAGGTTGCATGCAAGGGTTATTCTGCTTGTACCCTGGGGCAGACAGGAGTCGAACAACACACAACCTTTATGGAGGATTACCTCTCCGGGGGGGATCTGACTGACTGGTTATTAAGGCCACGAGGGCCCCTATAACTGATTTTGTTACCTCCAAACTTTAGCAGGGAGTCTCAGGTCCCTCTTGGACGAGACATACCTTCTTTAGCGAGGGAGGCCACTCAACCACTTTAGCCCGTTTGCATGCATATTGGTCGTTTGACTTTTTGGTATGCTCTTTGACTACTATTTGACCTTAGGAGTCTATTTTGGGTTTCATCATTATGGATAGTGGAGTTTCTTTTTCTCCCTCATTCACTACTACCCACCCCATGATGCCTGCTCATTTCATGGGGATGAAACCTTCTGCTTTTTACAATGGTATGCAGAACTACAACGCTCAGTCCACACCTTGGGTCTCTAGCCATTTTTCTGTTCATATGCCTTCCCCCGTGCAACCCTCTCCTTGGCCCACATATATGAATCCTAGCATTGGACCCGGGGGCACCATGGCTCTGATGCCTACTTCTTCCTTTCATATGAGTCGTGTCCCCATGGGAGTGTTGAAATAATGTATTAATCATATTGGTAAATGTATTAGGACCAAATCCCCTTTTGCGGATTGGTCATCGGACAATTGTAATAGGTAGAATAAGAAGTCGGCCCCAACATTTATTATTGAGATACATAATTAATTAAAGGTGGGTTTACCCACCCAAAGTGAGAGGTCGGCCCTGCCAGTGAAACCCTTTCACACGTGCCAGTCTTGTATATATAGGAGGCTAGCGCCTCACTTTATCTCACAACTCACTTGCTCATTCTCTTATGAAGCAAGCTGCAATTACTAGTTGGAGAGAGGAGAAGAAGAGTGGTGCATCTCTTGGAGAGGAATATCTGTATTAGTTTGAGTTATCTCTTGAACATTGTATTAGCAATTTATGATAAGGAAGTTTTTGCTAGGTTTTCTTCCCCTAGAGGG
>CBVK0102064503.1:0-10680 GCA_900067695.1 Picea abies
AATGAATCATTCTAAATTTAGCAAGGATAACCATATAACAAATCTTGATGAACATATATAAAGTTGAGCTAGGGCACAAATAGTAAGTTATGTAATTGGGCTTCATAATAGATCCATTTAGTCTATAACTAGATACCTAGATTGGTCTATTAAAAATCTGGAATTGATGTTAAAATAGATCCAATGTGCCTTCAATTTCGACAACAGATCCAATGTATGATACTTACCTTGGAAAAATGAGCGTTTAATTGCATCGAAAGGTGCTTTTACAACTCAATATTGTAGAGATGTTGTCATGTAGGTAATGTTGATGTCATCATATACCAACATAAAAGAAAATATCATACTCATAACGAATAATAATAGTAATACTACATGTTAGCTAGATATTAATACAATGATATTGATGCATGTGTGAGAGGGAGAGAAATACAAAAAATTGATAAATACACATAATGTTATATAGAAAAATAGATTTTTTTTTCATATTTACATATAAATAGAAATATTATAAATTATATTTGAACCAAAATTACTAATAATAATAGTAATACTACATATTAGCTAGATATTAATACAATGATATTGATGCACATGTGAGAGGGAGAGAAATATAAAGATTTGATAAATACATATAATGTTATATAGAAAAATAGATTTTTTTTTTCATATTTACATATAAATAGAAATATTATAAATTATATTTGAACCAAAATTATACTTTTATATATTTATATCTCCCAAATTGTAAATTCTAAATAGATAGAATTGAACTAGACTATAACTCAACTAAATCAACCTATATCATCAAAATTTTTACATTTTAAAATATTTAATCTTTTTTAAAATTTAATAAATTCTAATTAAAATTATTTAATAAATTCTAATTAAAACAATTGGATGATAAAACTTTAAAATTAAATTAAGCTTCAAAATATATCCAATCTGATTTTTTAATTTTAAATTTAATAATAACTTTATTTTCAATTGAATAAAAGTTTGTTGAGTATTTCAAAGCTCTTTCCAATATTTACAATTTTATAAAGTCTAAAGAGTTTGTTACATTTTTATAATGTCTAAAGAGTTTGTTGAAAGGGTCAATGAACATTCATATTCTAAAGAGTTTGGTGAAGGGGTCAATGCTAATTAGAACATTCATATTTTGATGATAGTTCAATTTAAAAAAACAAATTGTGGTAAAAGATTGGTTTTTCAATGTTTATATCTGTTATTTTAATGTCCATATTTGTTATGGAGTAGGTTTATTGGGAGCAAACAAACCAGTTTTTCAGGAAAAAAAAAACCTAAATTCTAGATTTTTAGTGGTAGTTTGAGTTTTACATGGATCAAAATTTCATAACCTTACTTTAGAGATCTTTCCCCATTTTAAACTAACTCAGATGATAAAAAAAATCAATCATAATTTTGGACTTGCCCAAAAAATGGATTGCTTGTAAAAATAAGTTTTTCTTAAATATGAAATGAATTTGTTAACTGGGTCAAACTTCTTCCAACGTTCATTTTTTTATAACGTTCATTTTTTTTTTTATATTAACCCTCCTTATTTTACAAGCTATCCATAATTTTTTCGACCATGTCAATGCTACGTCACATTATGACTTCCCTACTGGAGTTCCATTGTTCTGTAAGTGCATTTGTGTTAATGAGAAGCTAGTTCTCATGGGTAGACGTCATCCGGCAAGCCCAGTTCTCATACTTGCGGCCACTCTTTCTTGGTCCGCCATGTTTATCCTCCAGGTGATCATTTATCTTTGGCATGTTTCTCTCTCAAAATATATAGGATGAATCATCTTCAAACTAACGATTTTGAATGTACAGGCTGAAGCCAGTGTTAATGAAGAGAGTTTATATTTTGTATTCCGTCTCTGCCAAATGGCGCCGAAGATCTGTCATGCCCATGCTAAGGATCGGCTTCGCCTGCTCTGTGTCTTCCTCCACCGGGTGTATCTACGTTACGGGGGAAGAGACAACCAAAATGCTTCACTCGCAACAGTGGCTTACAATGTGGAAGAAAACAAGTGGGAAATTCTTCCTCTAATGAGCCAACAACTAGGCAGTTGTCATGTAGTTTTTTTTGAGAGAAAATTTCATTGTAATCAGGAATATGGAAACAATGTAGAATGTTTTATCTAAATATGGAGATATGGTTATGAATTGGAGATGTTAGTATATTTTTTTTGGTCGTTTTTTTAATTTCAAATTAATGAACTAGATTTTATGTTCATAACTTTTTAGTTTTTTAAAAGTTTGAGTTAACTTGTTTATTTTTTAACATTTACTTAATATAATTAAGAAATTACTGTTTGACTATCTAATTGCCACAGTTCAAATGATTAACAAATTTAATTGAAATTACAAAATTTACTTTACTATTAAATTTTTATCATTTTACAATATTAGATTTACATTTGTGTAATTTACATTTGTGTAATTTACTTCACTATTAAAGTTTTATCATTTTACAATATTAAATTTACATTTATGTAATTTACTTTACTATTAAATTTTTATCATTTTATATAGGTTTAAAATGTTTCATATTCTTTATTTTATAAACCTTTAAACCTTCACCAACAACGAATTAGCGGTTTTGATAATATACCTGCAATGAACGATCATTAATGAAATATGATGTCGAGGAAAACGATTGGATTCTTGAAACCGTTCTTCCCAGAAATTTTCGTGGTGGTGTTGGGCAGAGTGGCGCGGGCATATTTTTAGAGTAAGCGTTTCTATTCAACTGATATGAAGAAAATTTAACGACTAACTTGAAGTTTGGAAATTTACATATTTAAAGCATCCGAATTTAAGAAAAGTTAACGGCTAACTTGAAGTTTAGAAAGTTACATATTTAAAGCTTCTGGGAACTTGTATGGTGGATGATATGTGGAGATTCGGGTCATCGTTCACGTTGTCCTTAGTTTCTTTTGGGAACTTCTATACCTTCACTGAGAGACAGTTGATGAAATATGATGCGGAGAAAAACAATTCGCTTCTTGAAACCGTTCTTCCTACAAAATTTTGTGGTGTTGTTTGTACTACAGAGTGGCACGGCCATATTTTTGTGAGTTCTCCTCATCGTCGTCGTCAGGTTTGTTATCTGTTAAACCCATCAACTGATGAGTTGATTCAATTCTACGTACCTCGAAACTTTGTGGGTTTAACTTTATCTGCTGCAACCGTGGAGATCTGAATATTGTCTCCGGTTGAAAAGGTTTTCCAGTCTCCCTGATAATTATGTTGAGACTTTTTGGATCTTGTATTATCCATCGGCAATGTGTTTTTTTTCGATTTTAATTCAGTTTCATAAAGATGCATCTCGGCTTAACCCATATGGTACATTTCCCCTGCAATTTGGCAACAATATCCACAGATTTTTATCTTTTCCAAAATTTCAACTTATTTATTGTGTTAAAAGAGATGTTTGTTTTCGAAGTGTTCACATTAATATTTAAAAATAATTATAATAATAGTAACAAAAATTTTAATATTAAATTTAAAATATAGGGTATCCAAATAGTAAAATTTCAAAAACTTATTGTGTCTGGTAGTTCCAGGTTGAAGCAATCACTGAGTGTAAGAGTTTACAATATAGCCAGTCATAAATAAATTACCCTAACCAATAATCCCAGGCTATATTTATTTGGCATCCATCATGCATCCGCTTTGACTGCATTAATTGAAACACACAGGAAAATGGAGCATCCATCTGTCCATCGCTCCACATCCTTAAACATTTGACCAAGCACTTGCTAATATGACAGTTGTTATTCACATAATTAATTTCTATTAAACACTAGAACATGACAATTTATGTATATGCTAATTTTTGTTAATTAGGTAAACGCGAAAATCATTTGGTTAGGGAAGTAAATTATTAATTAAATTAGGTTAATGTAAAAAAGTAAACAAGGAAAAGTATCTATCTAAAAAATACAAGGAAGTTATGAACACAAAATCTGATTCATTCATTTGGAAGGACGAGGAAAAATATACCAGCATTTTCAATTGCTAGTCATAAGATTAGAATTCCTAATTAAAAGATCATTAATTATGCCCATTACCAATAAATATAGGGCTTAATGAAATTGATGATTATAAATAATTACATTACATATAAATAGTTAATGATTATAACTAATTTGATTAACAAAATATAATTGTTAATATAGTATATCAAAATAATTATTTTGAGTTATTCACGGCTATAAATAATTTGATTAGTTTTAAATGAATTTCATGGTCATAAATATTCTAATTAGTAAGATGACAATTGCAGATAAATTTTACAAGTGTTTTTATTAATACTTTTAACTTTTTAATATTAGTTTATTAATATAGTGGGAGGCATGAGATGCAATTATGAAAGAAATGTAGGTGCCAATTTCAACAATTGTAAAGATGATATATATCAAAAGAATGTGTTTGACATTCAACATTTCAAACTGGAGGAAGATGGATTCGAGGTCCATGAAGCTCCGTAGGAAAATGGAGTCGGTATTACTCCCAAGACAAATCCTCAATATGCGTTCCCCACTACGTTCATTCTGACTTGGAGGGGTTATCCCCACTTCCTTTCCTCATGTGACCTTGTGTTTATCCCCTATGTTAGAGTGGGGTCCCAAATAAATTTTACGACACTGGACTTAAACACTCCCTAACTCAGACTCCAATGTTTGTTTAATGGCCTTGAAGAGTTTCCTCTCCAACCTCATTCAAGGCCCTAACCCTAAACTAGTTGGTTGACCCTACAAACATAAAAAAGTCTAGTTTATTTTATATTAAGCGTTATTTTTAATGGTTTGATTTACTCATGGGATATGGTGGTGAAACTAATGATGTTATAAGAGACGAAAATGAGGAGAAAATAAAAAAATTGAAAGAAAAATTACTTCTAATCCAAAAGCAAAGTTTTATAACTAACTCTTTGTAAGAAACTTTTCTTTAACTAACTTTTTCAAGATCTTGTAAAAAAAACATAAAACATAGTTTCTCTTGACTACAAGCTATTTATGTTTAAGGAAATCAAGAACTTAAAAAATAGACTCTTTTTCCTTTTTTGCAAATAACCAAATCTAACTACTTGATCCAAAAAGATATTTTAAACAACAATGGTTGAGTTATTTTGCATGCGTTATTTTACCATTTAGGAAACTTATGAAATATGAAGAATGAAAGAATAAACATAACATCCATTAAGCAATATTCATATCTAAACATGAGCATGAAGAACAAAAAACCATAACAAGAAAAGTTGATAATGGAGTTCAATAATCTCGCCTACGTCTCTGAGCCTTTGTCTCAGTGGGTGAGGCTTTGTTATTTCTATTCAAAGCTTTAAAAGTAAATCATAATAGTGCCAAAAGGGTTACAAACTGATTTTTTTCTTGTTATACCAGATCTCTAGAACCCAACAAAACTGATGTTACTGAAATGGGATGAACGAAGATCCCATAAATGGCCCACAAAGGTGCTCTCCTCAATGACTTCCCTGCATAAAAATGGCTTTGGCCCAATAGTTCTTCAATATAAACCTATTCTAAACCTCCCCTATGGATTCAAGAGCCTCTGGTTTATATAGGCCTGAAGTTTATAACCATCTCCCAACTTCCCCCCAAGATCTGGCCTCAAAAAGGGCCTAAGATCCTCCAAAACTAGATTAAATATCCCAATATCAGGCTAAAATCCATTTAAAAATCATATAATAAGGTATAAAAACCACTAAATGCAAAAAAATGGTGCAACCCCTTTATCTCCGTGCTCCTAGTCATAAGGAGGGTGGCCATATGGCCTCAGGCTAAGTCCTGACGTGCTTCCCCCTCTTACCATTCATCCCCTGGTTACATTGCATGCCATATGGCCTGGATTTTAAAGATCCATGTGCAATATTGGTTGTTAAGCCCCTGGGCATGAGCTGGTGGTTATGCCCCTTGGTCGGTGGGCCAGCCCGACCGATCGGGGCTAACCCCATAACCTTCATGCCCAAACAATATGGAACCAGGTCACATGCGATGGAGGTATGCAGTGGTAACGAACCAGGGGCTAAAATCCAACATATGCGTTGCTACAATGAGGGTCTGGTCACATCACATCGGTCATGTGGTAAATCTTTCATTGGGGTCTAGGGCTAGGCCCCAACCCTTTCCCCACCCAATGGTCAATACATTCAAACATAAATATAAATGGTGTCTATATAGGTTAATACCCATTATGTAGGTGGGATGGTAGCCTGACCTATGCCCAAGACGTTCTCCCACGCTGGAGGTCATGCGATCCACTCCGATGGAGTCCAACAAATTTTTCCCATATGTTATCCAATGGAGGGGTGTTACGTGGAATCACATGACTTGGCCACATTATTCACCCAAAAAAGGACATGTGTCAATAAACCATTGGTCCACCTGTTTATTAAGGTATCATCCCAGTCATATGCCACTGTACTTGCCACATCAACACCATGTGTCATACAAATTGTACGAACCTACCACATCAGTTGTACAGGCGTGCCACGTTTCACCCTTGTAGTGGTGACATGTGTCAAACCTTGACTCGTCCACTTGTCTATCGACATTAGTGCCAACTGTACCCTACCACGTCATCTATACGTTTGTATAACCTATACAATCAACAGTCACATGGTACTGGATGGACTATACAATCATCAAATTTTTCATGTTTTGGCGAAATGAACAGATTGTGATATCTTGGTCATACAACATCCGTTTGATCCCATTTAAGTTGCGTTAGGTTCGTATCAGTGAGGCCTACACACAAGTCTATTTTGAAGCCATTATGAGAAATTTGATTTTTAGGTCTTCCTGGACCCATTTTGGTCCCGAGATCCAATCCTGGATCACTACTTTACCAAACTAAAAATGAAATATTTTTTTTTTGAAATTTCTTTATAGAGAAAAACTGAAATAAATATTTTTCTATTTTCAAAGCAAGTAAAAGGGGTAAAAAGAAGACTAAAAGAAGCATGAAAGAAATCTTTATCCCACTACGCATCACAGGGAATCAGTCAATAAACCAAGAACGAAGATATACAATTCAACAACTTGCTTAAAACCATTTTAAAAGTAAACACAAGAAAATCAAGAAGACAAGTAAATTGACGGTAAATCTAGGCTATGGCTATAAACAAAGACTCTGCACTGATCCAATAAAACCCTGAGAAGTGTAGACTTCAATCAGGAAAGAGGCAAACTCCCTTTTTTTCAAAACAATTCTTGAAACATAGATGTGGTTTGTTGCATCAAAAACCTGCGTATGTACGTGGGTTGTTTGCTGAGCAGAGAGCGTATGTGTGCGGGCTGACTCAAGACAGGGTGCGTACACCTCTGGATCTTTCCAAAAAAACAAAAGATCAGACAATATTACAGGGTAGGGACAACTAGGATTGCACGCGAAGGTGACCAAAATCCTTTGATAGACTCAAAAAACTCAAAGAAACTTGAAAGGAAAACAAACCAATCAAACAACCCAAAATACCCTAAAAAACCCTAGAGGCTATCCCCAATATGGTTAACAGTTCTGCTAGTGGGAAATAACCCCCCTTTAACTACACCAGGGTTCATAATGTAGGCATAACAAATAACCATCTAAAATCTAATTCTCTATACTACCCCAAACATACCAAAACTAATATAAAAAAAATGGAGAGAAAAGGAGATTAGGTAACTATACCTCTAATCCCACGTCTAGTGATGATTTCCACGCGCTTGGAAGTTCCACTGATTGCACACTTCCTCCCAGGGCTAACCTGTATCCAAAGATCGACAAATAGAGAATGACAAGCAAGCTATTACATATATAAGTAAGGGTTAGATGTTAGAATGTCAAGCATAAACCAATAAAAGTATTCAAGACACAATCATTTGGGACATGCAAATGTAATTCTTTTATTCATATCATGAAAATTATACCTTTACAATCTAAGTCGACTACCGTTCTGTGAAACTGGTCTGGGATCCTCTTCACCATTCTACAAGTGAACCTTGTATGAAATTATCCTCTCAACCTTCTAATCTCTTCTATGGAAGTGAATGGGTTAAATGGAGGAAGAAGGCGCTAATGAGAGAATGTTGAAGCAATTTCTCACAAAAGGCAACAATATCTTGGGCAAGGAGGGGAAGTGAAATCGGGCAGAGTTTCACTGTTATTATTCTTAGGTATGAAATGAGACCCCAACACCCCCTTTTATATGCCAAAAGGATGGTTATTCGATTGGGTGATAGGCTATAGCAAGTGGATTAGTTGGGAAACCTCCAATATCCCATCAATTTCAACGAATTCCTTGCAACTTTTTATTTTTTGAAAATTTTGCAGGTATACACAGGCTCTAATGGTGCAATATGCATATGTACACTAGATATAGTGGTGAAACAAGCATATGTACATGAGAAGTAATGGTGCAGGGTGTGTACATCTTCAAAAAATTGTTTTTTAAGAAGAGTTTCTCAACAGTGCTTTGGAAAAATATGCAAGTAAGAGGGCCAAGGCCATGTATGCATGTGTAGAGAAATTTAGGGCTATAAAAATTGTACGTGTTGTTGTATAGTCATAGTATTTGGTTACCAAGGCTAAGATGATCCTGTGGAGAATATTACTACCAAACATAGAAAAAATTCATAAATTCCTTGAGTAAAAGGATGTAGATTAAAATACAGTTGGGATTTTACCTAATGAGATTGAATCATGCTAGTATGTGGAAAATGAATACTATCATTTCTTTGGGAAATGATAGCCAATCCTACAGGAGTGGGATTATGCTGATGGGCACTAATAGCAAGACTTGGATGTGAACGGATGGAAAGGATCCGTAGCAGTAATAATTATTACTTTAATGCAGGTTTAAACCTTGAATATCTGTATAATCCCTCACGATCATAGGAATGCGTCTGGTGACCATTATCTGAAAAGGGAGAGCATGCATAGCTCTCTTCTTATGAAGGGAATTGAGAAACAAATTTTGTTTCTGGGTACAGGAATTGTTGGGCATGGTTTTTCTACTCAAGCTGTAGAAATATAGAGTGAATGAGTGAGAAATCACAACAGCCTCCCTTGCTTGGTGGATAGGAAACTAATATACTAGAATTCTTGTGGGAGGAGGAGAGTGGCCTCTATCCATGATTGTTGCTAAACAAAAGGAATAATTCTAGGTGTAATGGTTAAGACTGATTA
The DNA here is from genome assembly GCA_900067695.1 of Picea abies. NCBI lineage: Eukaryota > Viridiplantae > Streptophyta > Pinopsida > Pinales > Pinaceae > Picea > Picea abies. The sequence continues at coordinate 9,205 of CBVK0102064503.1, forward strand.
TGACCTAAATATACTCTGGATTTCTGAACTAGAATACTTAGTAAGTAACATAACTCGAAATTGCATTTGGGATTTAAGCGAATAGTCCAAATGTTATTAGACATTAAAAATTTATTATAATTAAGGTAAAATGGTTGATTAAATGTTGATCATGAATGTGCTAAATAAAGTGTTGGGTCACTTCTAGAATTCCAATGGGGCATATTGACATCGAGTGGTGGATGGTAGGCATATATATATAGTTGGACACTAGTGAAGGGAATCTAGAAAAGGATTTCCTTGATCAGAAGTTCTGCTGATCAAGAGCATTTGGAAGCTATATTGGTTGTTTTATCACATTGGGAAGGATTATAATTGAAAAGACTATATTTATGAATGCGAAATGTTTTCATGAAAGTTGAGGCAAGAGTGTTTTCTTGCTAGTTGTTATCGCATAGAAACAGAAACATAGTTATGACTATGTCTATTAAAATGATAGGTGGAAAACTTGTGAATGATTGCAAGCTCTCAACTAAGAGGGAAGATCAATGTTGAGTGTCCCTATGAGACTTTTCATAAGGATATCAAAAATATCCTTGGAGGAGGATCTGGAAGTCTAATATGCCCATGTGCATGTATGACATGGAAAGGGTGCAAGCAATGAGCTTGCATGATGAATGTTTGGCTAGGTTTGTATGTGTTTGAATGCATGGGTTAATGCATTGTGAGGCTTCTTGACATGAAGAATGATATTAATACCCAATTAGGTATGAAATATATTAAATGTGCAAGTGATGCACATGCATGATGTAAGGATAAATGTATACTAAAGGAACAATATGGCTGCCTTGATTAGTGATATGTAAGGCAAGAATTTCACTTGCGAAGATTAAGTGAATACCGTGGATGCATGGTTAACTCAATTTTTAAGAGTCGTGAAAGTTATGTTTTGAATGATATATTAAGGGGAATGTGCTCTATTCCCTCAAGAAAGACTAGTATAAATAGAAGAAATAGTGGAAGAGCAAGGATGCTCTACTGTCATGATAATAGGAAAATGATTCTGCCTTTGAGGGTCACATGAGAATGATTCTGAACAATCATGAGTTGACTCATTTTAAAATAGAGATGTAGGTGTATGTTAAATATACCTATGGAAGCTACACACAGGATTATGATTATGCATATGGTTAAGCACATCATGGATCTAAGTTAACAACACCAGAATATGTGTGGATACATAATTTGGACGCATGACAAAGATGCATGTTTATATTCCTTATGAAATATTTGGTACCCAACTAAATCCAACTGAAGGTTAAGGCTACACAAATAGTGAAGGATATGCAATAAGGAAGTTGCATGCTGAAGGAGTTTGTTGTGGAGGAACTATGTGAAGAATCTGTCAGGAGAAAAAAGTCACAACCTTATTGACTGCTAAGAATTAAGCAGCGAGCTACAAGCTTGTATATATATATATATATATATATATATATA
>CBVK0102064503.1:10690-26678 GCA_900067695.1 Picea abies
CGCTTGTATATATATATATATATATATATATATATAACAATCTTGGATTACATTTTGAAAGACATCATGTAATGAATAGAAGACTAATAATGAATCTTGACCATTCTAATAACCTAATGGTAATGTGCAGGATGCACAGGTTCATGATTCATTAAGGACAAAAGGATTTGCTATTAAATCATGCTGATGTATCCTAAGAGTTAGGATGAGCCTAATTGAGGATGCTCAAGAAAAGAGCAGAAAGAACACAATAAGAAGTAGATTGCATAAGTAAAGGGGGAGAAAAGGAGAAACACTTTTCTCACCCTAAGAACCCTGAATTGTTTAACATAGCCGTAGGATTAAAAGAGAAGTTTTGGAAACTAGTACAACTGGAAAAAATAAAATAAACCCCCTGAGTATGATTAAATGAATAGGCGTGGATGAGCCGCGTTAAGTAAAGCCAATGAGGCCTTGGAAAGTAACCCAGTTGGACTGAAATCCCAAGGCTGTGTAGAACAGTTGGAGGAAGGAAGAGTTCTTTGACTCCTTCCTAGATGTTGTTGTATTTCTCTATTACGAGAGATGGATCTACTAATGCAGGTAAGTGTTTGACATCATAGGGATTATGGGTACATGATTGTAGAAACAATTGAAAATTGTTTGTGTTTCATTCGTGGAAACATTAAGGACAACGTGAAGAAGTGCATAAGGATATGCTAGGACATATCTGAAAATGTTTTGTTGAAGTGATACATACATTTTTACCTTGCCTGACAATTAATATAATAATGATGTATGACATGTGTAGAAAGGAATTGGATCTATTGAGAAAGACAGTTGCCAATGGTGAACAATGATGCAGGAGCATCATTGTCACTCACACAGAGCAAGGCCCATCAAGGTCTGGGAATATGTACGGGAGCTCAACACTGGTCGTTATGGAAGATATTTTGGAGACCGCCTTAGTTGAATGCTGAAATTAATATTTTTAGGCACGCCTAAACTCAGCGGGAAAATCACGGAGGCACGCTTGAATGATTATGAGCAGAGTGGGAGATTCCACTATGGCTCTGGAATGTGATTGGTCCAAATAGTCATTAGGTTAAGTTTTAGAGTAGACAAGTATCCATGGGAAAACCCTTAGAACCCTCTAAGATAAATAGAGGTTTTGTATGCCCGAATGAGGCTAATCAACTATATAGGAGTAGGAGATTTTCTGAGTTTTCAGTTTTTTTTTAATCACAGTTTGTAATAATTTTTTCTTTTGAATAGAACAGAGGAAAATTGATCCAATGTATGGCATGAAATTTTTTTGCAATACTCTGTAATTGTCTTTTCATAATTGAATGAATGAATCTCATATGAGTAGATGAGACTGTGAATGTGAGGATAAGTTTCAATTGTTTCTCTTTTGTTGAAGTAGTTCAAGGTGTGCACATAAGAACGCAAGGAGTGCATTGACGGAATCTGTTTCAGTTTCGAAGATTAGAAGAGATAACATGAAAATTTCCCTTTGCAAGGAGTGCAAAGAAACTGGTGCAAGGAGTGCACGATCATCCACAAGAAACCTAACTTTGCTTGAAGGTATGGTGCAAGGAGTGCACAGATCCAAGATTCGACTAAGCATCGAAGAGTCGGGAAAGGATGATGCCAGGAATGCGAGAGGAATTTCTGTTCGAGAAATCTCGAGGATCTGACTTATCAAAATACATGAAATGGAAGAAGTGCACAGGAAATAGAAGCCTTCACAAAACCAAGCTCAGGATGAACAACACTTTCATAAGTGTTAAAGAGATCCAAGAATCGAACTTGACGAAGGAGAAAAGGTTTGAGACCTTTGAGCACCCAGAAGATTACTTCGTTGGTGACATTTGTTTTTTAGGCTACCAGGTCACCCAACATCGCTTTAACTTTGAGAGATGTTTGGATCGGCATCCCTACTATATCCCTAAAGATTCTGCTGTTGCGTTCCAGCCACAGTTTCCAGCAGACTACTTTCGGAACCCACATCCAGCAGTGTTTTAGAAGGCTCAAATTGGAAAAAGAGAAGGGAGCCAAATCGACCCAGGAGGTAAACAAGGAAGTAACGGAAGCAGGCAGGGGCACATTCAACTGGCCAAGAATGAGATTCCAAGTTTCTAGAGAAAAGGGGCAAAGGAGAAAGAGGTGGACAGAAGTTTCAGCCTAACAAGCACAAAGAGGGCATCTAGAGGGCCCTTCCCAGCCTCTTTTGGAGAGATTTTCCCAAGTAAGGATACTGTTATGTAGAAGAGACCAGCAAAAGAGATCTATTTTGGGAAGGGAAGGAAGGAGCCAGAGATTTTTCCACACCGAAGTGTCAGGGGCAACCCAAGGAATTGCCTGCAGGGATGCATAACCAACTGTAGCTGAGTAACAGCCAGATGAAGAGCCCCAGCCTCTTTTGTCCTTTTTCCTAGCCGAGGAGGGGGAGCACCCTTGAAGAGCTTCCAGGAGGGTTTGAGCTTCAGTTTCTAAAGGCTGCAGATAGACGCCCAAGTCCCACTTGAGCCACAAGCCGCCTTAGAATGGAGCCAGCTTTTAATGTTATCCAGCCCTTCCAGAGATCTTAAAGGGGCCTGTCCTAAGATAGAGTCTTCCCAAAACTTGATCTTTCTACCATTTTCTAGAATCCAAGAGAGCCTTGAGTTAATCAAGTCAAGAGCCTTAAGGCATAGAGAAAGGATAGAAGAACCTTTCCTAGTCAAGGGGGGGCGCTCAAGGCACCTTTCTTTGTGACCACATAAGTATTTAGTCCTTAGAGATTTAGAGCTCCAAGTGGAGTTACCTCTTATCATTTTCCAAAGAATATTACCTCCCATGGCCAGATTTTGAGTGGCCACATCTTTGACTTGTAGCCCACCTTCCATCCTAGGGGCTTTAACCTTATCCCAACTGAATAGGTGCATTTTTTCCCCTCATTCCTTCCCCCTTCCCAAAGGAATTTTCTCAAGATGTTGTCTATTTCTCTCACAATTCCTCTTGGGGCAAAGAGAATGGAGGCTTGATAGACAGGAAGAGAGGTGAGGACCACGTTTATGAGGATTAATTTCCCAGCTTTGTTCATCCAGGTTGTTCCCGAGGCCAAGATCCTGGTTTTCATCTTGTCCATCAGAGGCAGCCGCGGGCTACTTCTGGGGGCTTCTTTGACTAGTGGGATTCCTAGATATTTTATGGACTCCCACGTTGAATTTCCTTCCATTTCCAGTGCCCTGGAAATACCAATCATTTCTATAGGAGGGAAGTTCTAGCCATAAATTTTACTCTTCCTCAAGATGATTTCGCTGCCTGAGATTTCAGTGTAGTCATCAAATTCTTTCTTGAAGGCTCTTGCTATGGGGAGGTTGGCTTGGCCTAGAAGGAGTGTGTCATTGGAAAATTGAGCATGGTTAATTCTCTCAAATCTTGGAGCAATTGAGAGGCCAATTAAGGTGCGTTGCTGCAGGCTCTTATTCAACTGAAAACTTAGCACAAAAGCTTGAATGGCATAGAGCAGGGGGGACAGAGGGCAGCCTTGTCTAAGTCCCCTTGAGGCTTGGAAAAACTCCGTAGGTCTTCCATTAACCAGGGGGGATATCCATGGCCCCTCTATATAGGCCTTTATCCAGCGAACCATATGGGGGTGAAATCCCATCTTGAACATCACAGCAAAAAGGAAATTCAGTCGGACTCTATCAAAGGCATTCTCCAAATCCAGTTTTATTAGCATTCATTTCTCCTTCCTTTGACAACTTGAGTGTATGGCCTCTTGCAAAAGGATGATATTGTCCTAGATTTGTCTCCCCTGAATGAAGCCCCCTTGGTTCTCTAGGATGATCCTGGGGAGGACTTTTTTTATTCTATTTTCTATTACTTTGGTGATGATTTTGTACCCCGTATTGCAAAGTGAAATACGATGGAATCTTGCAAAGCTTTGGGCACCTTTCTCTTTGGGGATTAAAGCTAGAAAGGAGGAGTTGGTGCTCCCTCCAATTTTTCTACAGTTCAAATATTTCCTCACCATTTTGACTAGATCTTTTTTTATTATATCCCAGCAGGCTATATAGAATCTGGTCGTCAATCCATCAGGCCCGGGGGCTTTATCCGGGTTCATTGCTTGGATAGCTTTGCTGATTTACTCTATCATGATAGGGGTTGTTAACCATCAGTTTTCATCTTCATTTAACAGTTTGGGGACCACCATAAGAGGATAGAGATCTGGTCTAGGAGGGACCTCCAACTCTTCAGTAAACAGATTTTTATAGAAGGAGTGGGCTGCTAGTTTGATCTCCTCATAGTTTTTGAAGGTTTTCCCCTAAAATTGGATCTCTCTGATTGAGTTGTGATTTTTTCGAGATTCTGCCTGCTTGTGGAAGAAAGAAGTATTTTTATCTCCTACTTGAAGCCAGAGACTTCTCGACTTTACTCACCAGTACTCTTCCTCTTTTCTCAGGGCTTTGTGACGCTTCTTTTGCAGCTCCACCTCGTCATTTAGCTTTGCTGGGGTGACAAGGGCAGACTTCATATGAAGCTGATGATTCTCCAAGGACCTTTGGGCTTTTTTTCTTTCCTGCAAGGGCGAAGGTAGGTTCTTTGACTAGTTTTTGAGATCCACTTTGAGCCTTCTCAGTTTCTCTTCCCAAATGAAGGACGGTGAACCCGACACACTCTTCTTCCAGGACTCCAACACCAGCTCGAGGAAGCCTTCTGAGGTGACCCATAGAGGGTAGAAGTGAAAGGGGATCGGACCTAGATTTTCTCCAAGGGTAAGGGAAAGGGAGATGGGCTTATGATCCGAGGTGTAAGCTTGCAGGATTTCAGACGAGGCAAACAGGCCGAGGGTTAAAAAGGAAGAATGAACCAGGAATCGGTCTAATCAGGTTGCAATGTGCCACGTTCCCTCTCTTTTGTTGTTCGAGGTGAATTTTCCTTTACTAGGTTTGATATCCTCCAGATCCCAATCTAGAAAAATGTCTTCAACCCACTCCCAGGACGGATCTCTTACAGGGGCTCCTCCTTTTTCTTCAGAGAGGGCTAGGGTGACATTTAGGTCTCCAGCAAGAATAATATTCTCATGATGATTACTAGAGAGGAAGTTATTCAAGGATTCCCAACAATCTTTTCTTTCCGATAAAAGAACCGGAGCATAAATATTAAAGAGGCTAACCTGATGTCTAGACTCGCGGTGTTGCAGCTTCATGAACAACCAATGGATGGTATTATGCTCTTCGATCAGGTATAGCATTGAGGAGTTCCAGAAGGTGGCTAGACCTCCTGAATCTCCCCTGGCACTTACAGCTCTACCTGCTCCTTTTTTCTAGAAATGTTTGCTAGCTCGGATGGTCTCAGGCTCCGACATCTTCATCTCCTAGATCAGCAGTACATCCGGGGAAGTCATTCTGACTATATCTTTGACAGCTTCTTCTTTTAGTTTACTTCCCAACCCTCTACAGTTCCAGGAGACGAAAATCATTAGGATCTGGAGGGGGGGGGTGGCTCCTTTCAAAGACTTACCTTTTTTTGAGGATCTTGTTTCTATCATATCCGGGATGGTATGTTCTACTCCTGCAGTTACGTCCCTGTATGATTTCTCCTCCCTTTTTTTCCTTTCTGGTTTCCTTCCTCTAGGGGCCTTCTCCGGGGTTCCAACCCGACTACTGGTTTCCGTGGCCCCCTCATCTGTGTTTGCACCTGTTTCGGATCTAATGGGATGTGGTCCTCATCTGACTTCATGGGTTCATCTGCTGGAGGGGTTTCGTTGACCGTGGTTGGATTTTCTTTAGCTGGTGGGGACTGAGAGACTATAACGAAGGGCTCTTTCAGAGTCTCCTTTGGTTTTTCAGCACCTTCTTTTGGAGGATCCTTCCTAGGGATTGGTTTTGAAGAAGAAGGTTGGCTCGCCTGCTCTGACCTTGGGTCTTTGGATTTAGGTATTGGTTTGATTTTCTTGACCTTTTTCCATGCCTCAACATCTTCCTTTTCTGGGATTTGGTTCTTTTGGCAGTTTCTCTGGAAATGACTGTGCTCTTGACAAGTTCTTCACTTGAAGGGAAGGTGTTCATAATCGAGTTTCTGGTAGTGAGACCAGTTTCCCACCGTCAGCTTCACCGCCTCTGGGAGCCCTTCCTCAAGATCCACTTCAACACATATCCTAGCACAGTTATAGATGGACTTATTGTCTGCCTTATCAATGAATTTCCCTATTCCATTCCCTATCTTTTACAGAGCTTCATAGTTCCAGCAGTGAACCGACAAGTTGGGGAGCCTGACCCAAACAGGTACCTCCTTTGGCATTTCCTCCATGGGATCGAAGTCCGGGCTCCAGCAGTTCAGATACAACCCCTGGGTTCCCATAATGTATGGTCTATTTCTGAAAATGAGGTCCTTGTCTTCCTTGTTTATAAACTCGAAGAGAAAAAAGTTGTTGCTCAAAGGGTAGCAGGTAACTCCTTGCTTAAGAAGGGGCTTCCAGTTTCTTTGGACCCAAGCGTCGGTGGTTTTTGCTGAGGGCCAGAGACCCATAAACTGGCCTACTAGCCCTCTCTCGGAGAGAGCTAGGGCTATCTTGACCGATTGCGTCTCTGGCAGGGCGATTTCTGGGATTTCATCTAGCGTTTTTATGAATTTTGGAACCGGAACAGAGAGTTTGCGCTTACCTCTGCTGGCGAACAACTTCCTGAATGCGACTGTGTCTGAAATCTGGGGGGAGGGGACGAATCCCCACCCCTAGGGGCAGCCATGGCCGACGCTGTNNNGGGCAGCCATGGCCGACGCTGGCTGCAAATGCGTACCCTAGGCGATATTCCACGAACCCTAACACATCCACGGTGGTTTTAAATTCTTTAGGAAAATATCATTTTTATTTTTGTTGAACATCAAGTGCTTTTCATTATTAGATTTTTCTTATATGGAGTTTTTTATGTATTTAAAAATAATTATTATTCATAAATATATCTAGCTAAACTATAGAACTAAGAATATGAATTATTAAAAGGTGCATCACATAAAGACATAGTTCTACAAGAAAATTCAGATGGGGCCTATAAATACCAATGTGACTCATCATTTTAAAGTGTATCATTAATTCATATTATTATTAATATTTTATATATTATGTCCTATATGGATTTATTTCTATTGTCATTATTATTTTGGACGTTTCTTAATAAATGATTTGTTGTTTGTTTTAGGGTTATTATGTGCCACAACATTTAGAGTTAATATTAAGTTTCTATAATCCAAGTCTATTGTATATATGCATATTATATATAACATAACCTACCACACTACTACCAATCTCATGAGTACAATTCATGTAGTTGGATTTCAAACACTTCAATAGACCATTGTGAGTTAATATGTCGTGAGAAATGCAAATATTGATAAATTTGGAACTATTTTTTTTTCATATAAATATTTAGAGCTTCTTTTGTATCTATGAGCTAAAGTAATGTCCTCATTCAATCATAGAAGGTTAAGAATGGAGATATTTTTGAGGATTATAGCTTGATTACTTGTTGTTAAAGTATTAATATCACCTAACAAGAGGATATTACCTTCATTTCTTTGACTAGAAATATCATGTTCTAAGCCATTGCATGAATAATTTTTTCTAAATTTATTTTCTTATAAAAGATAGAATTTACAAGAACAATGTAACATATTGATCAATATAATTTTTTAATATTAATTTTTAAAATCTCCATCCATATGTATCGATTGAGAGGTTATTTCTTATGAAGCCTAATATAATGAAAAAGGTCGTTCCCTATGTAACAAACTATGCCTCCAATGCCTTTGTGAGAGGATATCTTTCTCCATATTAACTAGAGGACAATTCCTTCTATGTTAAGGAAAATGGATTCTTCATGTTTCCAAGTTTCAACAAGCAATTTGATATCAATTTCACTAAAGCTAAAACTTAACTTGGGACTTTTTCTTCGTGGAAAGCCACAACAGTTCCAAGAAAGGAGTCAAGTGTGACAAATTCCTATTGATTAATATTCTTTTGGTATTTATCCTTAATAATTTATTTATTTTTCTAAGTACTGTGAATTTAATTGTCTTCTTGGCATATTTTACCTTTTGAACTTCATTCATCAATTAACCTTCATCTATTGGAAGGAGATAGTCATTTATGATGATTCTTGTCTTTTTTAAACTCAAACTTCCACTAAGGATGCCATATTTGTGGTCTATATAGATTACCTTAATAATATTAACCTATATTTATGTTTAATTAATTTTTTGAATCTGTTCATGTCTCTTATTTGTGTGGTTTCAATTTATAACTTGTTTTGTACCTCTTCCTTGACTACTTTTAGTGCGTTGTCTTCTCCCCCTTTTTAAAAAACAAAAATTATGATGTGTAAGGATATTTTGTTATGTTCATAGTATGATTCTATTAGTTTATTCATTTCTTCTTGAAGAGACTTGATATCCAATTTACTTTCCAAAAAATCTCGAACCAAATTATTATTTATATTTTATTCTATCTCTTTGATATTGTCCTTTCATTAACCACATTTTAAAGTATCGATGTCCGTTCATGGGTTAGTTGCTTCATTCCCTGATTTTTATTTTCCATTTCCCATCTAATATTCATTATTAACAACTTATTCTCCAACACTAATATTTTATTGTGTATTTTCTTATGAATCTTCCCTTCAAAGGATGCATATTTATTATCAAACACTACATCTAACTATGTTTGAATTTTAACTTCTCTTTCTTATGTTCATTTCTATAATGATTCTATATATACACAAAGAGTTTTTATGGTTACTTTTCTAGGTCTCCCCTTTAAATCCTTTCATATATGTGTTGAATTTATCATATCAAAATAAAGAAACCAAAATCAAACTAATGAATAATCTTTGATCTGCAATATAGATTCTTTGACAGCTAAGTTAAGGCACAAACATTTCTTATACGTTTGGTTCTTGATAGTTGAAGCTAGGTCACGATATATTTGGATCGTATATGCCGAATATAGGACATGATTTATTAATACCTCCTTGAGTCATTTAAATCTCCTCTTTGATTGAAATAACCATTGAATCCTCTCTTGGAATCAATTCTATTACTAGATCTCTCACCCAAAATTAGTATATATGTGTCAAAATGGAACCTTTAAATGTCTCTAGCAATGAATCATTCTAAATTTAAACCTTTAAATGTCTCTAGCAATGAATCATTCTAAATTTACAAAGGATGATGAGATAACAAATCTTGATGAACATATATAAAATTGAGCTAGGGCACAAATAATAAGTTATATTCAAAATAGATCCATTTAGTCTATAACCAGATACCTAGATTGGTCTACTAAAAATATGGAATTAATGTTAAAATAGATCCAATGTGCCTTCAATTTCAACAATAGATCCAATGTATGATACTTACCTTGGAAAAATGAATGTTTGATTGCATCTAAAGGTGCTTTTACAACTCAATATTGTAGGGATGTTGTCATGTAGGTAATGTTGATTCCATCATATGTCGACATAAAATAAAATATCATAATCATAAAAAATAATAATATTAATACTACATGTTAGCTAGATATTAATACAATGATATTTATGCATGTGTGAGAGGGAGATAAATATAAACAATCAAAAGAATCCCCTATGAGAGACTAGTTACAAGGAGATATAGGAGAGTTATGGTAATGGGAAGGCAAAGGGACTAAACTTTTAGTTCCCATTCATTTCTCTCTTGTACTCTCTTATTATTATTATTCTTTATATCAATTAATACATTGTTTTCTTCTCCTTCTGTCTTATTCCACTTTACTTTGCATTGTATTTTACATAGTTACTAACCTTAATTGCTAAATTTTCTTGGATACGAAGGCTTGCAACCATTCCTTTGTGTTCGAATCCATTTTCAATCACACCTCCCAATTGAGAGGCTCATTGGTATCCAAAATATTAGAAAACCAATATGGATCAATGTGACTTCTATGAACTTATCTGGAATAGGGCTCTAACTTTGGATCCTAGCTACAACTCTGAATCTATCTCAAGCTTTCACTCGTGGCTCTGGTCATTAGCTCTAGTTATAGCTATGGATTTGGCTATGGTTTTTGGCTCACTTGTTCGTGCAATACAAAATTTTTCTAACTAACTCTTATCTTTGAGCAATATCCATATCTAAACTATGCAATCAAGACTCCTTTCTATTTCTCTCATGCTTGGAGGAAATCCATCTTGGTAGTCAATGAATCGAAGTTGAATGTTAGTATATGTTTTTTCCATGATATCTCACCATCTATGCCCTCTTGTAACAAACCCTTAAAAGGAAGTGTGGAATGGATTATTCTATTATTGCTTCTGAACATGGAAACAAATATCTAGTGCATGCACATGCTTGCAAGCACTTTTTCTTTGCAACAATATCATTGTTGATATTATGGTAGCTGCAGGAGGTATTTACCTCCACATGTAAACTTGATGAGAATATAATATTTCGAGAAGCAAGAAGAAACCCTAATTAGTTGGCTAATAACCCTAGAACACAAGTCGACTCAAGATGATAACTTGTATTAGTTTATTAGCTTCCAAGAGAAGAAGTCGGCTAAAGGAAATATTATATACTAAGTAAATATGCCCCCAAAATGAGAAGTTGGCCCAGGTAGTTTTCCAGATTTAGTATAAATATAGGAGGTCAATCTACATTCTAGCAGGCATTGTCAGAACTGTAGAAGAAACACTTGTGCGCACTGCAGTTGGGTAGTTTGTGCGCAAGTTTGGAGGAGAGCTTCCATTACAGCTGCTACAACTAGCAGATTTTGGTTTTGGCTTGGACTATCTCTTGGTTATGGTTTGGACTCTCTGATCAGCTTTTTCTTGGTGCATTATCCTTGGAGAAAGGTGCACCACCCTTTTTTTGGCTATTTAGCCTAGGGTTTGCTTACAAAATGATTCTTTTTCAAGGTTAAGGTTCTTGGGGGTGGCTTCAACCTATGGTTGGGTGACAATAGTGATATTGTCTATGGTTAAATGAGCACATCCATCATATTATAACAGGTTATGTGCCCACACCTCCTTCATTTAGTTTAACCACTGGAAGGGAGCATAGCCATAAGGATACTAAGCTCATTGAAGAACTGTTGCTATGGTTTCTAGTAGGAGCTGTTACCAAAACATTGCTGTTAGGGTTACTAGCAGGTGCAGTTGTAGAAAACCTAATCCTCTCATCGAGGCACCTTAAGTGAAGGGATTGACCTAATTTTCATATAGAATAGTGTTCCCTAGCCTAGTGCACCTCCTGGTACTCTCAACAAGCTAAGACGTTAAGTTTGAGTTTCTGGTCAAATCTAAGGTTGACCAAGTCAAAGCAGCCATGAATTACCCTATGAAGTCAGAAAACAAGTTAGATGGGGCTTCTAAATTCATATAATGGAAGATAAGGATTGACCTCATCCTTGCCAAGAATAAAGTGTTGGATATTGTGAAAGGAAAGATCGTGTAACTAGAGTTTGAAGAAGGAAAAGAGAAGGAACCATAGAACATTGCAGTTATGGAGAAGTTCAAAGACAGTTACATCAATTCCATGAGTATCATAGTGGAATCTATAAAATACCACTTGATACCCTACATCTCCCATCTTGACTCATCTAAGAAGATGTATGATGCCCTAACAAACCTCTTCTCATTCAAAAACATTGGACAAGTAATGAGTCTGAAGAATGAGCTCCGTGACATGAAGATGAATGATGATGACAACATAACATCATAATTTTTGAGGATATCTCAGTTAATATATCAACTATAACCTATTGAAGATATCATCTCACAGAAGGAACTGGTAAATATAGTACTCAATGGTCTTCCCAAGACATGGGATGCATTTGCCGCAAGCATGAACATAAGGAAGGAGTATCCTACATTCTAAGAACTTTGGACTTGCTGTGCACAAGAAGAGTCAAAGATCAGTGTAAAAGAGAAACCTAAAAAAAATACGACTATCAAGCCTTCCCAACAAGATTCAAGAATTTTAGGAACAAAAGGAAGTTTGGTTCAAGGAAGAAACCAAATCAAGAGAAAGATATGTCAGAAATACAATGCTTCAACTGTCAAAAGTATGTTCACTACAAGAATCATTGTCCCAAGATGAAGAACAATGAAGGAGACACACGAAGCATCAGTTGCCGAAGAAAAGGAACCTTCAAAGAAGATTAAGCAGGAAGAAACAGACTTCTTCTTCTAAGAAAAGGTAAACAACACTCTTCAGAGTTCTTGTACATACCGTGTTTTCTGTACATATCTTGCATATATATTTCTTAGAAGATAATATGTTCAAAGAGAAACTATACTTATGGAAGAACAACAAGATCAGGACTGCTATCACTATGAATATAAGACAAGCTGCAAGATAAGCCAAAATCAGAATGAAACCTAGAAGAAGTAAAGATAGCAAGAATTCAAGCAATCAAGAGGAAATTGGAAAAAGATTTGTGACACTTTACATAAGGGAATAAGGATGCAAGAGAAAGCGTGGAATCTCCTAGATGGAAGGAGACAATTACATATTACCAAAGGAAGAGCATGAATTCATACATGAAGCAAGGATTAGGAGGGAGCTAATCCTATGATCCATTGAATATGATTAAGTATATATCCATGGTAGCAGCCATGAAAAGAAGTACATGTTCAGTTTGACTTTAGAATATGTCTTCTATGGAAAAAGAAGCCTCAAAAGTATCCCTGGTTGTCCATCCACATCCAGGATCCTATGACGAAAGGAGGAAGGTGGAATCTTCAGGGCATGGAATCTATAGAAAACTCCATGAACTCAAAAGAGAAAGAAAAACATGAGGAAGAACATGAAGATTCAAAGAGAGAAAGAAAAGACAGAACAACGAGTCATTGTATCGAGAATCACAAGACTATCAACTTGATATGAACTCACTAAAATAAATCAGGCAGAGGAACTGAAAGTTGTGATGAAGAACAATGTATGGAAGACTTATGAATGAAAACATTGCGAGATCCAGAACTAGAAGTTCTCCCAGATGGAGGGAGAAGACTATGATGATAGTTTGTTCCAAGTAAACCAGAAATACCTCTACATGAACTATTATATCGTCCGAAATATCCATGGGTTGGAGTTTACATCAGATGAATGCAAATACTATTCTCTAGAATAATTGAACAAAGAGAATATGAAGAGAAACCTCAAGGATTTGAGGTATACCAGAAAGAGACCCTTGTATGCATATGAAAAAAGACAACTTGGTAGAGAACCTCCAATGCAGAACAGAAGCATGGTGAAACATTTCTATATTATATCAGAATGGTTACTCAGAACTCTAGAATGATGGATTTCCAATCCATGACAAAGATCTCATGATGACAAAAGAAGTGCCACATGGATATGTTTCAGTTTGATCCTTTCCATGATGTTATGAGATAGTAGGAAACAAAAGAGTTGAATTGAACTATGATATACTATAATGATCAAAGTTATATGAATCCTTTAGAGAAAACCAGTGTTCGAGAAAGACCGAAGTACATTGAGATCAAACATTACATTCTCCATGATGAAGTCTAGAAAAGAGAAGTGGTTCTCCAATATATATCTCCACGGATGAGAAGATAATCATACATTTTGGTAAATCCTTTGTCCAAGATGAAAGAGTTTGCATACTCAAGCTGGAGCTCATGGAGACGACTTACTTATTGAAAAAGGAAAAGATGACTCCCAGGTTGGCAGGGAGCACTGATGTGTTATTGACTTATGGACATTCATTTTTTAGTTCAAAAAATGGTCCAGGATGAGCAGTTCCTTTCCAGTTCGGAAAGTGGTTTGAGATTTATGATGGAAAAGAATTTTCCAGTTCAGAAAATGGTCTTGATATAATAGTCATTTTTGTAATGAAAATGGTTCGATGGATTGATGATGTACCATAGAAAATGATTCCCCTTGTGGTTAACATTGGGAATGGTCTAGGACAATCTCTCTTCTTGGAGATCACTCTCAATAGTGGTCAAGAAGACTGGTCTGCCTCACCGGATAATCATTTTCTCGAAGCTCACAATTGTGAGTAGTTTCGAAGAATGGTCCATTTTGGAGGTTGGTGCAGGACAGTAATTTCCTTTGGAAATGGTCCGGATAATCATTCCCTAGGGAAGATTCATTCTCTCTAGGCTACACTTTGTTCAGTGCCAGAGGAATGGCCCATATAGGTGAATGGTCTAGATTCAACAATTAGGGATAGGCATTCCCTAGGGAAGACACATTCTCTCCAGGTTGCACTTTGTTTAGTGTTGGAGGAATAGCCCAGATAGGTGAATGGTCCAGGATCAGAAATTGGGACAATTATTTTTCCTTGCTTGAGAATAATAGTCTAGATAGCTCATCATTGATGTTTTACCTTCTGAGGGAAGATGCTCTTCCAGATCTCACATATGTGAGTGGAAAAATGGCCCAGATGATTCAGTTTATATCATAACAATGTTTTCTGTGCAGGTGGATATTAGATGATTGTTATGGAGACTGTATGTCCCTAGAAAATAGATGTATGCCACTCTGGTGGATGTGTTCCACTGATTGTGACTATACATCACTGATCAAGTATCTGTGTGCTACTTGGTGTGGTAGTGTACCACTGGATTGTAGTTATGTACTACTATGGATAGACACAGTTGTGTTCTATTGAATGACATTGTTTTGATCGCCTTGAAGACTATCAGTAGTGTTGGAAATGATTATCAATTAGATGGATGATCAATGGACATATATTTTCTAGACAAAAAATGGTTCAAAAGATTTATTCTTCTAGGACATATGTCCATATTAGAAGAATGGTTCTTGTGTCACTCTATGGAGTGAGTGACTTATCCAACATCATGTCTAATTACTCAGATGGAGTATGGTTTCGAGAGATGATGTATTTGATGACATCGATAGTGATGATGGTTCTCATGATATAATCATGAGATAGTCTATACGACTATGTTGATGCTATTCGGTGAATGGTATGTTTGTGCTCAATACCATTACCTTCAATACCTCCCTAGCTAGGAGGGAGTGTTGATATTATGGTAGCTGCAGGAGGTATTTACCTCCACGTGTAAATCTAAAGAGAATAGAATATTCTGGGAAGCAAGAAGAAACCCTAATTTGTTGGTTAATAAACCTAGAAGACAAGTCGGCTCAATAGGATAACTTGTATTAGGTTATTAGCCTCCAAGAGAAGAAGTCGGCTAAAGGAAATATTATATACTAAGTAAATAGGTACCTAAAATGAGAAGTCGACCTAGGAAGTTTTCCAGATTTAGTATAAATATAGGAGGTCGGTCTTCATTCTGGTAGGCATTCTCAGAACTGCAGAAGAAACACTTGTGCAGACTATAGTTGGCCAATTTGTGCATAAGTTTGGAGGAGAGCTACCATTGCAGCTGCTGCAGCTAGCAGATTTCGGTTTTTGCTTGGGCTATCTCTTTGTTACACTTTGGACTCTCTGATCATCTCTTTCTTGGTGCACTATCCTTAGAGAAATGTGTTCCACCATTTTTTGGCTATATAGCCTAGGGTTTGCTTCCAAAATGACTCTTTGTCAAGGTTGAGGTGCTTGGGGGTGGCTTCGACCTATGGTTGGGTGACAATAGTGATATTGTCTATGGTTAAACGAGCACATCCATCATATTATAATAATCATTTGGATGAAAATCTTTGTGTGCAATCATAATTCATCATCCAACATTATATTTTCTTTGGAACTTGTTATGGATTTTTCAAAATTCCTCTCCAAGTTCATTGACCTTTGTGCACCAATCTCCATAAAAAAGTTAAGAATGGGTTCTTCTAATGCAATACCGAAAATGACAATCAAATTATGGCTTCCCTTGTCATCAACCTACTATCTATCTTGTTGATGTCAGTGAATTCCTATGTTGTGATAACTCCTTGGATAACTTCTACTCCTTGGACTAGAGATGCATGAAACTCTTCATCTTCTTCAATCATCACTCTCCACACTACTCTCTTGATTGTGTGG
>CBVK0102064504.1:0-10657 GCA_900067695.1 Picea abies
AATGAATCATTCTAAATTTACAAAGGATGACCATATAACAAATCTTGATGAACATATATAAAGTTGAGTTAGGGAACAAATATTAAGTTATACAATTGGGCTTCATAATAGATCCATTTAGTCTATAACTAGATACCTAGATTGGTCTATTAAAAATCTGGAATTGATGTTAAAATAGATCCAATGTGCCTTCAATTTCGACAACAGATCCAATGTATGATACTTACCTTGAAAAAATGAACGTTTAATTGCATCGAAAGGTTCTTTTAAAACTCAATATTGTAGAGATGTTGTCATGTAGGTAATGTTGATGTCATCATATACCAACATAAAAGAAAATAGCATATTCATAACGAATAATAATAGTAATACTACATGTTTGTTACCTAGATATTAATACAATGATATTGATGCATGTGTGAGAGGGAGAAAAATATAAAGATTTGATAAATACATATAATGTTATATAGAAAAATAGATTTTTTTTTCTTCATATTTACATATAAATAGAAATATTATAAATTATATTTGAACCAAAATTACAAATAATAATAGTAATACTACATGTTAGCTAGATATTAATACAATGATATTGATGCATGTGTGAGAGGGAGAAAAATATAAAGATTTGATAAATACACATAATGTTATATAGAACAATAGATTTTTTTTTTTCATATTTACATATAAATAGAAATATTATAAATTATATTTGAACCAAAATTATACTTTTACATATTTATATCTCCCAAATTGTAAATTCTAAATAGATAGAATTGAACTAGACTATAACTTGACTAAATTAACTTATATCATCAAAAATTTTACATTCTAAAATATTTAATCTCTTTTAAAATTTAATAAATCATAATTAAAATAATTTAATAAATTCTAATTAAAACAATTGGATGATAAAACTCTAAAATTAAATTAAGCTTCAAAATATATCCAATCTTTTTAATTTTAAATTTAATAATAACTTTATTTTCAATTGAATAAAAGTTTGTTGAGTATTTCAAAGCTCTTTCCAATACTTACATTTTTATAAAGTATAAAGAGTCTGTTACATTTTTATAAAGTCTAAAGTGTTTATTGATTTAATTTTAAATTTTATAATAACTTGATTTTAAATTGAATAAAAGTTTGTTGAGTATTTCAAAACTCCTTCCAATATTTACATTTTTATGAAGTCTAAAGAGTTTGTTACATTTTTATAAAGTCTAAAGAGTTTGTTGAAATTGTTAATGAAAATTCATATTCTAAAGAGTTTGGTGAAGGGGTCAATGCCATTTAGAACATTCATATTTTGATAACAGTTCAATTTAAAAAAAATGGTGCTAAAAGACTGGTCTTTCAATGTTTATATCTGTTATTTTAATGTCCATATTTGTTATGGAGTAGGTTTATTGGGGAGCAAACAAACCAGTTTTTCAGGCAAAAAAAAGGTCTGAATTCTGGATTTTCAGAGGTAGTTTGAGTTTTACATGGATCAAAGTTTCATACATTTCATAACCTTACTACATAAATCTTTCCCCATTTTAAACTAACTTAGATGCTAAAAATAATAAATCATAATTTTGGACTTACCCGAAAAATCGATTGCTTGTAAAGTAAGTTCCTCACAATTTTTACAACGTGCAGATTTTCTTGGAAAGGAGCTTGGATAGTAGGTTAAAAGACTCGTCAAACATTCACTTTTTCTTAAATACGAAATGAATTTGTTAACTGGATCAAACCTCTTCCAACGTTCATTTCATTTTTTTATAACATTTTTTTTTTTTTTTTATATATATTAACCCTCCTTATTTTACAAGTTATCCATAATTTTTACGACCATGTAAGGCACACTTGGGCAATGTTACGTCACACATTCTGACTTCCCTACTTGAGTTCTCATGGGTAGACGTCATCCAGCAAGCCCAGTTCTCATACTTGCGGCCACTCTTTCTTGGTCTGCCATGTTTATCCTCCAGGTGATCATTTATCTTTGGCATGTTTCTTTCTCAAAATATATAGGATGAATCATCTTCAAACTAACAATTTTGAATGTACAGGCTGAATCCAGTGTTAATAAAGAGAGTTTATATTTTGTATTTCATCTCTGCCAAATGGCGCCAAAGATTTGAGTGTCTTCCTCCACCCGGCGTATCTACGTTACGGGGAAGAGACGACCAAAATGCTTCACTCGCAACAGAGGCTTACAATGTGGAAGAAAACAAGTGGGAAATTCTTCCTCCAATGATCCAACAACTAGGCAGTTGTCATGTAGTTTTTCTAAGAGAAAATTTCATTGTAGTCAGGAATATGGAAATAATGTAGAATGTTTTATCTAAATATGAGCCTGTGGAGATATGGTTATCAATTGAAGATGTTAGTATATTTTTTTTTGTTGTTCATAATTTTTTAGCATTTTAAAAAAGTTTCAGTTAACTTGTTTATCTTTTAACATTTACTTAATATGATTAAGAAATTACTATTTGATTATCTAATTGCCACAGTTCAATTGATTAACAAATTTAATTGAAATTACAAATTTACTTTACTATTAAATTACTATCATTTTACAATATTAGATTTACATTTGTGTCAACTTTACTTTCAATCGTTTCATATTCTTTAGACCTTCACCAACAGCTAATTAGCGGCTGCTAGTATACCTGCAATGAATGACCGTTAATGAAATATGATGCCGAGGAAAACAATTGGATTCTTGAAACCGTTCTTCCCAGAAATTTTCGTGGTGGTGTTGGGCAGAGTGGCGCGGGCATATTTTTAGAGTAAGCGTTTCTATTCAACTGATATGAAGAAAAGTTAACGGCTAACTTGAAGTTTAGAAAGTTACATATTTAAAGCATCTGAATTTAAGAAAAGTTAACGGCTAACTTGAAGTTTAGAAATTTACATATTTAAAGCATCTAAATTTAAGAAAAATTAACGGCTAACTTGAAGTTTAGAAATTTACATATTTAAAGCATCCGAATTTAATTAGTTTGTAGACTTTGTTTATTCAATTGATATGAAGAAAGGTTAACGGCTAACTTCCATTGATTTTGTTCCATATCCGTTGGATTAACAAAATATAGAATCTAGATAACGATTATCATTTAAAACATAATATAGAATCTAGATAAACGATTATCATTGAAACGCCCCCATATTTGGCATCCATCATGCATCCTCTTCGACTGCATTAATTGAAACACACAGGAAAATGTAGCATCCATCTGTCCACCGCTTCACGTCCATAAACATTTGACCAAGCACCTGCTAATATGACAGTTGTTATTCACATAATTAATTTCTAATAAACACTAGAACGTGACAATTTATGTATATGCTAATTTTTGTTAATTAGGTAAATGTAAAAAAGTAAATAAAGAAAAGTAAGTATTTAAAAAATAAACGAAGTTATGAACACGAAATTTGATTCATTAATTTGGGAGGATGAGGTAGAATATACCAACATTTTCAATTGCTAGTCATAAGATTAGGATTTCTAATTAAAAGATCATTAATTATGCCCATTACCAATAAATATAAGGCTTAATGAAATTGATGATTATAAATTATTACATTACATATAAATAATTAATGATTACAAATAATTTGATTAAAAAAATATAATTGTTAATATAATATATCAAAATAATTATTTTGAGTTATTCATGGCTATAAAGAATTTGATTATTTTTAAATGAATTTCATGGTCATAAATATTCTAATTAGTAAGATGACAATTGCACATAAATTTTTCAAGTGTTTTTATTAATACTTTTAACATTTTAATATTAGTTTATTAATATAGTGGGAGGCATGAGATGCAATTATGAAAGAAATGTAGGTGCCAACTTCAATAAATGTAAAGATGATATATATCAAAAGAATGTGTGTGAAATTCAACATTTATTTTCAATCATCATTAAAATCATGTAAATGGAAATATATAATTGAAATAATAATAATTAATTAGGTGGATTATATAATTAATATGATTATATATAATTGAATAATTGGAAATATGGTGAGGTATACACTTTAGTATACATTTTATATTTTTATTAAACCATTTTTTATTTTTAGTTATATTAATAGCTTTAAACTGCTCAAAGGGGTTGGATCCAATGGAGGAGTTTTTCACAGTTGGGCAAGGTTCAATTCTGGTGAGGGCCTAACCTGAAGCTATGGGGGCACCTTGAGGTAGTGGTCGAACGTGTGGTTGCACCTAGAAATATTATATTAAAAATGATACCATGACCCTTGCACACATAAGTAGATCAAAGCCCACCCCAATGTCCTTCAATTTTATAAGTCTGTGAGGTGTAGGATAGTCGGTGACAGAGTGTGTTGTTAAGGCACTCCATGATGTTAAAGTCACCAATTCGAAACCCGAGGGGACAAAAAATCCAGCCATGTTAATGGTTGGTGTGGCTCAGGTCGGGTGTGATCCCTTAGTTATTTTGATGCGGTTTCTTAGCCACAGGTTAGTCCAAGTCCCACATGTCACGGACAAACTAACAAAAAAAAATATTAATAGTTTTATTTTTTTTTCCATTATTTATAATGTGGTTTATATAATGAAAATATAAGAGGTGGTCTCAATGGTAGGAGTAACAACCTTCAAAAAGTGTACATGCCACAATATGAGAGATTTCACCTCTTTCTTTAACATACATATGAGTAAGTTATCCTTACAACAACACAAATAGAGAAAATTAACACATGGTAATAAAAGTACAACTTTCTAGATTTAACTAGTAGACTACAATATCATAAGATATTTCCTTCTAATATGCTCAACATTTTTTCCCAAGGACACCTTAGTAGGAAAACCCAAACCATTTTTCCCTACATTAGTAGATGGAATCCCTAGAACCAAAAACCTATGGATGTACATTAGTGCACCTAACATAAGGAGATTCAAACTAAGGGAATTCACACTTAGCCCATCCTAATAGGAAACCAACCAAATTGAATTATGGTTCTAGTGGACTATCTCAAAACATGTGCCATCCCTACCAACGTTGGACTGTTCTTGGTTGCACTATCAAAATTTATATTGAACCAATTATGTGGAGGAAGCTCCTAATACTAGGATCTCAACTTTTCCCACTACTAAATTGTAGAGATGTCCAATTCCTTTTTGTTGTTAATGACCAGAGAAAGAAATGTAAATGCACACTTAATATGAAACGTTTCATTCAAAAACATGTTTGTAATTTGATGAGAAAGAAATCAAGTTATTTCCATTCTAACGATGCCAATATATATGGTGGCATATAGTCCATTGTTCACTTTTAGATGGAAAAGTTCTTTAACTTCCTTTCCCACCTTTCTATGAAATATTGGGTAAGTCTCCATATTGAAGGTTCGTGGATGAAAATATTGTATTATTAATAGTACTATGGAATACTTAGGATGTAATTAGAGAGTTGTATTGAAAATCTATAGATCACACATCCATTTACTATGGAGAGATCCAAACTTCATAAGTGAAGATAAAATTTAAATAGATCGAAAATAGAAGCATGGAATTTAAGACCAACTAGATCAGTTGTGGGTATCCTCTTAGATCACTCTTCCCCATTAAAAATATTTTGGTCCACCAAAAGTTTGTTTTATTTAGAAAAAAATTGAGGGTATTTCTTTCTCACTTATCTAGTATCCATCCATTATGCTTTACTTGGATGAAAAACAATACTCTTCTCAAGCTTATTTCTATTCATTGACTTCCACAAAGTTGACCAAAATTCCCCATTTTCTAAAGGTTTGTAGGAAAATAGGAGGAAAATAGGATTTGAATGAAGTCATGGTAGATATAGATTAAATTGATACTAGATATGAAGTAACAACAAGCACATTGAAAAAATTATCCTACATCGATTTAGTTCTTGCAATAGTAATTTCAAGGGGAAGACAAAAGAAAAGTACAATAATCGAAATGTATGCATACACACTTGTGATGTCCATGCCGATCATGATTTTATATGAGCATATACTTATGTAGACAAATGAAATATTTGAAACCATTTTATTGATGAAACCATTACACTTGAATTACATCTTAGTAAATGAGATACACTCATCCTTTATCATGTAGACATGCCACTTATTCATCATATTATGACTCTGATCTTTGTTAAGGCCAATGTAGAAAAACATGGCACTATGTTTGAGATCAAAAGACAATCATTATACTTTGTAGAAATATTATTATAGAGTTTATACCACACACCATTGATTTTTATTGACATAAGTTCATCAAACAAAGTGGAATCAATGACAACATTTTCCACAATTCAAATCCTATGAATTAGAGAATTTGAGTACATTAGATTCACAATCATTTTAAGTTATCTCTTCACCCTAGTTAGAACATCTAATGATGAGAGGACAACATTAATAAATCCTATCCATTTTGTACACAAACCTAAGTTCTTACTATAAGATTGAACAACATAAATTTCCATCTCATGAGATACAAATAGCCTCATAAATGATGCATCCTCATGTCAAGGCTACAACTTGCAAATCCATTGGGATAGAAACCATGTTTGTATATCCTTAAGACCAACTCCTTGAGTGCTACATTAGACTGAGCACAAACAAGCACCCTTGTTGTTATTGGCCCTTCTACTTCATAAGAAGAATTTATATTACACTTTATTATTTTCCTAGAACAATAAGCATCTTGCCATTACCTTGTTGTTGCAACAAATTTACTCAATTTCAATTTTGTTCTCATGGCGGTTCAAATTTGTCTCCCTCTTGGAATAACTCATGTGCATGCTAATGATGCCCATAAACATGTCTATTACTATTTTCATACTCTAAAAAATTATTTGGAGAACCTTTCTTTGTGGAGTACCTTTTTACCCATCTTGCAAAATGTTACAAGAAGTGGTAACATGATTGTGTAATGTCCCCATTTTAGGATTCCCTTGCTCTGCAATTGGAGATGAACTTATGGGTTAATGTTAGCCTCACTAGAGGGGTAATTCGAGGTTGAAAATGATCTCGTGGGGTTTGGAGGAATTATATTATTCTTTCATAGCCTCTCTTATAATATTTCATCATCATGATCATTCCTACGTAGTTAGATTTCAATTATGTTGCATTTTGACCGTTCTTATAATTTGGGAGTATTATTGAGCATAATTTAATGGATTACACTAAGATTTTCATTTTAATAAATTATCTAATAGGGTTAACTTGGTGTAATATCTCATTGGAACCCGAATGAATAGCTCTAAATGTTGGAGCATACAAAAAGTGATTTCTAGAGCCCAAAAATCCTTTAAACTCAAGTAAATCACTTTTTGGATTAAAAGGGTTAATAAATTAATAAAGTGATTTTACTAAAGATAAATTAAAAATACACTTGAGGGTAAAAATGTAAAAGGGTCAACACAAAGGTGAAAGGGAAGATAAAATAAAGATGAGAGCTCATTCTATCATTATGTTGATGATTATTTTCATTTGATTTGGAGAGATCTTGGAACCTTTAAGGGTTTGAAGTAAACCCTTCTTTGGATTGGTTTCGGTGGTGAAATATTCCACCCTAGCTAATCAGGTTTAAATGGTGAGAGATCCACCTTAGCCATCCGGTTGGGGAAACCATTCAATTTTTCCCCCTGTTTCTATTCTATGCAAGAGATCCATCATTTTTTAGGAGTTTTGGGGTTTGTGGAAGTCGTATATTTTGTGGAGGCCAAGTTTCTTATGTAGGATAACTTCCTCTTTGCAAGGGAGAGTTATTCTTGTGTGTGGGGTTCCATTCAGTTGATGAGGTCGATTTATCGCATAGAGACTATGTTTTCCTTTTTTGTTCAAATTCTCTACTCGTTGGGTTGTGTTAGGGCTATTAGGGAAAGGTTTCATTCTAGGGATGAGTTCATCTAATTGCTTGGGTACATTTCTCATCAAGGGGGACAAGTTATTATTGTTGGGGTTTATTTCCACTTCCATGGTTGAGTTTAATTATTTCTAGGATGAAACTTCTTATATGGGGCGAGTTCTTCTCTTGTTGGAAAAAGATTTCTCATTGTGTCTAGGTTATCTCATAGTTGGGCCTCTTTATTCTTATTGTGGCTGATTTTTTTATGTCGGAGGTTGTATTCTTGTTGAGTTCATTTTTTCTGGAGGACTATAACTCTTGACATGGCTGATTTGGTATCTAAGGAGCTACAAACTTGGAGGAAATGTTGATTTGAACCTCTATACCTCTCTGCATCCATAACATGTTTCGATATTAATAAATGAGAATTAGATTTGGTGTCATTGGTTAGTTGGCTGAGTATTTTGGGTTGCAATCTTGTTGTATAATGTTTTTTTATACATTTTATATATTTATGTGGCAGCAAAACCTTATATTTTCATTGAAACCGACATCAATAAAACAACCAACAAACACCTCAAATTAGCAGTAGGAAAATTGGTCTTTATAGAAGGTTTATAGTATGCAAATGAAGTGTTTGAAAAAAAACACCAAAGAAAAACACCTAAAAAGATACAGTAGAAAATAAAGGGGTACTGTAGTAGAGTTATAGTGCATGCCAACTAAGTTTTTTTCAAAAGAATTGAACCAGAAAATCACCCAATAACATAACAAAATTACCAAGGGAGCTATTGCAATGGGTTTTAAGGTTGTGGGTGAACTGTTTGATGAGCCTCATGACCCAAGAAACCACCAGAATATTACAATAGTAGGAATAATTTTATAAAATCCATAAGGGTGTATATTATAGTGGTATAAGAGTTGTGCATCTTGCCATTTTGAGGGGGAAAAATAGTGAAAAGATGTTTTTAGATTGTTACCAATAAGTTACCATCACTTATACCTTTCCATTTCGGTAAGGTAATTAGGTAGCAAGGTTTGCACTCATGGGTTTAAGAAAGATGAAGAGAAATGTAAAACTCATGGAAATTTTTTAGCAAGCCTCTCAAGAAACTAAAAGGAATATAACAAGATTGTTAGAGCATCGTGAGTTGTTGGAGACTCACTCATCAGTTGGGAATAAGAATGAAGGGTTGACATATTATTTATGGGAGTATGAGGTTCTTCGTGATGAGTTTCACGCAACCATGTTATTAAATGAATTTTGCATCATCAAATATGAATTGGTTGGTAATGGGGATGCCTCATCTTAGGAGGGAAATTTGATAGAACCATAGGTTGAGTTTTTAGATGTGCATGATGAAGGATTGTGTAATGAGGTTGAAAAAACAATATATTTTGATAGATCATTAGAGCTATCTTGTGAGGCTAGTGACACCATCCCATATGATGGACATGTTGATAGCACATATGATGTAGTTTTTCGATCAACCAATGTTGATGATTCACCATCCTACCTTAATAGTGATGCTTATGATGAGCTAGGTGTATTAACACCCAAATATGATGAATATTTGGTGTTGGCTGATTTTCCTTTGGATGTTGAACTAATGTTTAGGGAGTTATGTATGAGGGATGATGAATACGAAATTGGAAATCTTTCACATGAGCTTCATATGGAGTTGAGTTTGGCACATTATTCATCATTTTATCCATATATGGAAATCAGGGCACATGAGGATGTTAGTGGTACTTATGGTTTTATGGATGAGATTCTTTTGATGGTCGAGCATGAGGAGCATTCAAATTTTCATGGGCTTGGAGGTATGGACTATAAACATTTTACTATACACATAGTATGCATTGTGGAGATCATGAGCCACTTATTTTTGGGGAGCCAGCTAATGACTCAAGTCATAAATGTAGAAGCACCCACTTATTGTGGGTATTGATATATTGAGGATGTGGACACACTAGTATGGGATTGTGGGGTGATTCCTTCAGAGAGACTTCTTGAGAGGGACTTTGAGCATACCATTGAGTTTGGATTGTCCAGGGGTGAGAAGTTGATATATGAGCTTCATCGAACAACATATTCCTCGAATTTTGATTTTCGATTGGGATATCAACAGACTACTTATGGGTGATATTATGGGCACTACGATTTCTTTTTCATTCCATTGGGGTTGAGTGACATATTTTCACCTTTAAGTCTCACATGAACCCCATATTCACACCATAACTACATGGGTTTATGTCGGTGATCTTTGATGATCCCTCATATACAAAAGAACATGGGAGGATCATTTAAGATAGTTAGATGAGACATGGGGCATGATGAAGAGAATATTTAGGCATGGGACATAGTACTCTCCAAAGATTGATATTTGATTAGGTTATCATCAGGACAAGGATATGGAGCTTGGTATGACAAATGATTTATGTTGTGGCCATGAGATAAGTATGCAGGATGTACAAACACATTAGGAGGAAATAAATGACACATTGGATTAGCTCATGGGGATTTTAGCCGATTGTAAGTCCCACTTTCTGGTGGAATATTCCAAGTATTGGTTTTAATGCGAGTTGATGGATGGTCATATTCAGGATGACAAGTATAGAGTGGTGGACAATATCATCTACTACAGAGCTAAAATATACGTAGTCTATGAGTACACATGTAATGTACCTCAATTTCATCATAAAAAAAAAAAAATCTTCTAAGGGATATTATCCCTAAGTTCCTTACAACAACTTTCAATAAAATAAATAACCCTTTTATTTCCATTGTTAAACTCTAGAATTTATTCGTGACTTGAAGTC
>CBVK0102064512.1:0-22316 GCA_900067695.1 Picea abies
TAATAGAGCTCTTCTCAACTTGAGGTTTCCCCCTCAAAGAGGCCCATGAACATCGCTTTCAGATTCAAAGTGTTATTTCTGTTATCATTCTCATATCGTTTCAGTGTTATTGTGGTGAATTCTCTGGTTATGTTGCTGCTATTCTGCCATTACTAGCATTTTATTTTTGTTCTGCATACATTTTATATCTGGTATATTACATTTGCACTCAGAATTATCAACTAAAATATCAACTATCCATAATCATCTTCAACTATGGTAGAAAAAAACCTCATATTCCAAGACTTTGTAACATGTCTTCATCTACCTACCACAACTCACCATTTTCCTTATCATATAGGCTAGGTACAATAGTCCTCACCTTATAGTTAATAAATGTTGTATCATAACCTTTTCCATTGAACCTTTCCAATACATTGTCAAATGTGATGTCTCCCCCCTCAATTGTGTCGACTTACTTATGGTTATCCCCTATCAACAACACCCTAATACATTATATGATGTCAGCCACAACATTTATAAACTCTTTAAAGAAGGCAAAATATTATAAACTTACCTCTACCATAAAATTTTTCCTCGTATTCCTATAGTCCAACCAATTAGTCTACACAAATTACTTTCTCTCTTTATTATACTTTGCACCACATCATTTCCCACATTCATATCCTCCATGTTCCTCAAACTCTAAAATACCAACCGTCCTCCAAGATATCCTTCCCCAATCATACCCTAATCGCTTCAAGATATTTCACAATCCCTCATCCTCCATTGACAATCACACAACCATAATTTGAAGCCTTGAATAAAATTTTGTATGGCATACATGAAATATATGATGTTGGCATACATGTCGTTGATGTATTTAGGGCATAATGCATGCTTGAATATTTGAAAAGTGCAGATTTGGTTTATGATGAACGCAATGAAGTATATTTAGGCATCAAATTTATGATATATGTGCATAATCCTGGAAGGTTTAAGTACTCTCATCCACCACTTCTTTACTGTATACATAGGCATGATCATAGAGTAAGCTACAACCTTTTATAAAAATGGTTAAGTGAAAAATCCCATAAATTTCTCGCTCTTCATATGTCCTTGCCCAACTTTTGAAATTACCAATTTATGCACCAAAAACTGTGTTGAGAGCTCATTGATACTAATCAATTTTGTATTTTTTTGGGCATGAAGTCATGGTACGGGTTATTTCCTTTGATTCAACTATGATTAGCTTGGTTTATGGACATGATAGGTTGTGTTTCACTTAAATAATCATGGAAGAACTATGCTCTCGATAACATTGGTTGCATGCCATGATGAGGTTAATATGTTTGCATGAAAGTAATACTTTGTCAAAGATTTAGGTTACCCATAATTTGAAGCCTTTAATAACAGTTTGTATGCCTTGGTGAATAGACAAAATGTGTAATTTAGAGTTCAAACCTATGCATGTTCGTTTTTATGGTTGGATAGTGCTCTTTAAGGAGGTAGTGATTGTCTACTAGTTACTGACACCCTTACATAGATTTTTACTATTTGATCTGTAGATGAATGTATGCCTAAAATTGATTGTGAATATTGTGGGTGCTCAACATTTGGTATTTATTAGGAAATGAACATTTCAATCCTAGGTAGTATAAATTACTTGTCCATCCTATTACACTATCATATTCTTTGTTGGTGTATATTTATTGATTCCCATAAATGGTTTGAAGGGTTGCATGCATACCCAACATTGTTATCTTGGAGTCAATTTTTTGTTTTTCTAGTTGTGCTTGGACCTTATATGTTATGTATGCATGTACCTTCTTGATTTCATTTACCTTTAATTCTTGTTTTTCTACTTGTTATGCATGATTGAGTATGTGGAATTGAGAGTGATGTGAGGTGGGGGGGGGAACCATACAAACTTCCACCTTCACTTGGTTGGTCCTATTTAGTAGATAATAAATTGTTCTTGAAACCAAGAGGATCTCATTCATGAGGTATTCCCGTTTAGTATTTGTATAGCATCGTACATATTTAATTATTATTCAATCATATAACATTTAATTCTCTTTTTCAAATACAAGCGCATCGATTTTTAGTTATTATTCAGTCATTTAACCTATTATTTCATTTGAAAAATGTAGGTCTGAAGGGTGGTCAAACCATGATCCACAACGCATTTTGGACAAGGTTTATGTTGCCCATGTTTTCTAATTCTTTCCTTGGTTGTTTTTTATGTGTTTGGGAGCCTATGAAAAGAAACCAATGAAAGAGTAGAAAACATGGGCAACACATGGAAAAACCTGAACACACTCTGCTAGGAAATTGGCTCTATTTCAACTTTTATGATGGAAGACTAGATATATTATGTTTTTCGCAACTATAATTTTTGGTATTTTATATCCATAGAATCTTTTCAACATTATTCACTCATCACAAGTGTCAGACATGCATTCATGTGGTGCATATGCATTCGATCAATTGATAATATTCTTTTAAAATATTCAAGTGTGTGTTAGAAAATTAGGATCATGAAGCAATAAAATAAAATAAAAGTAGAAATAAAACACTTAATATACACAATACAATAAAGACACAAATATACATGGTTCACCTAGTGTAGGCTACACCCACCAGAGAAATTTCCAGGTCCTTCCTGAATGTACAATATTCATGGGGTATAAAAACAATTAAAAACAAATACCTCTGAATCAGGAAGATAATCAAGCTCCACAACGAACAATGTGTACAAACATGACTTTTTATGGGTTTTTGTAAGTGTGTTGGCATACAATGCATTATGATCAGTTAACTATTTTTGCAGTTATTGAGACTCTATACAAAGAATATTGGCATCAATATCATATCCATACATACAAAAAAACTCTGGTAAGAATTGATAGCTTTTCTTTATATCTCCTTTTTCAAATTTTTAAAAAATGATATCATTATCAATGCAAGTTGGCATTCAAGGCCAATGCTAATTTGTTTAGAATAATAATATCTCATAGAGTTTACATGTATTTTTTCAATGTAATTGAGGTTGATTTCTTTCGTTACTTACCATGTAAAACTATGATAAAAAATTATATTGTTTTTGTGATGCTCACATAAAACATTGTTAATATTGCATTGATTGCATGCTATCTTTCCCCAAATAGTTTGAGAAAAATAAATGGAAGATTTATTCTTCTAATTATTGTGTTTCTATTTAATTAATTGCATGCAAAATTTGTATGTTTGATTCAGGTATCATTTGTTAATGGTATTGCAATGGGATCATGTGCAAGTTTAGCATTAACTTGCACATTTTGAGTAGTCACAAAAAACACCGTAAGTTATTTAAATCCTCAATGAAAAAATTCCTCTTCTTATGTAGACATGTCATAGACATATTTCCAATTTATAATGCAAGGAGAATGCCACCACAAAGTTAGATTGAGATGGTGTTAGAATTTCAATGGAATATCTAGTGGACACTTATCCTGTAACAACCCTCCGTTACACCTAAGAAAAGCAAAGAACAAAAGGTAATTTTTTTTTAATGCATAGGAAATTGCATCAACATAAAATTCTACAATGCCTAATCAATGACATCGTGATTAAAGGAATTACAAGCATCTCATTGTCATAATCAATAATGTCACAACCAACACATTAACAAATTTAGCAATGACATATAATTAAGACATCATCGTAATTGAATAACAACACAAAATTCAAAGCAACATGAATGGAAATGCAAAGTCAACTCATCACGATCAATTAGAATAATCAATACTTTTAATCGCTCAACTCATCACATAAATATAATCATCAGATAACACAAGGATAACATGAGATACCATAATGATATCATAAGGATCATAAAGATACATAAGAATGACATAAGGATGCTACCTGCCCGACCTACCCTGCAAGGTTAGGACCTACAGGACACATTAGCAATGCTCAAGCCCAGGATCCAATTGATTTTGATCATTTAAGGTCTCAGGGATGTCGACTATTTTGAGGAACAAGGAAGTTTCTACATCCCACTAACACAATCAAATCCAAATAAACTAGCTAAATAAAGAACATCTACGTTCATCAATTTCATCAATCCATCATTCCTAATCCACAATTAAACATGGCGCATGAGTAATCATCCATTTATTCATTGCGCGAGGAAATATAATCACTTGAACTCGATCATTCATCACATCAATTTTCATTTCATGCAACAAGTCTAATATCTACAATAACCGTTCATTGCATTAAACCTTCATTTTGCACAATATGTCTATTATATAAAACAATCATTCCTTACATTACATTTTCATTTGTGCGAGAATTCTAATGTCTACAACAATCATTCATTACATTAAATTTTATTGCATGCAAGACGTCTATTATCTAAAACAGTCATTCCTTACGTTAAATTTTCATTTGCGCAATAAGTCTAATGTCTACAATAATCATTCATTACATTATAATTTATTGCGCGCAATAAGTCTAATGTCTACAACAATCATTAATTACATTATAATTTATTGCGAGTAAGAAGTCTATTACCTAGAACAATCATTCATTACATTATCATTTATTGCGCGCAAGAAGTCTAACATCTACAACAATAATTCATTACATTATAATTTATTGTGCGCAAGAAGTCTATTATCTAGAACAACCATTCCTTACATTATATTTTCATTGCACAATAAGTCTAATGTCTAACACCTTCATTCATCACTAGTGTCATTCCATCCATTGATTAAACATAGAGGAGTTGGGTCAATAAGTATTGGGAGTAAATTATGTGCTTAATATATGAAGGTTGAAGTCTAAAACTGTAGATTGAAATTCATGTATTCCAATGACATTAGAAGTCTTACTTCAAGTACATATGTACTTACATAAACATTGCATACTCTGATAATTATGGGAAGGCTAAATTTACTAGTGTAACATTTATATATAGTAAAGTAGGTTTCTTGAAGAGAACAAAATGTTGTGCAATCCAAGTAGGGTGAGACTCTCCTTATTTGTAATTGGTTTTATTGTAGTCATATTATTCAACATAAATACAATAACAAATCAAAAATGAAAAAAACCATGCAATGAACTAGTAGAACATTTGAATGAGTTTTCACCCTCGTGATAAGTAACATGAGGTAAGCGTTTAAAATTCGATTACAAGTGCTGCAGTATTACTCTTCACGCAGAGGTAAGAGGATACCCAAAATGTTGGGCAAGACAATTGGTGAGGATTAAAAAGGGTTTAATTCACTGGTAAGAGATACCTGAAATCGCTGGGAATGTAATCCATTTGCTTGGTAAGAGATGCCCGAATTTGTTGGGTATATAATATTACATTCCTGAGGTGAATGCAAGCAATAAAAATGTCTGTGTGGGTTATGGAAAACGTTGAGGGAAGCAAGAAATAAAAATTCATGTGTGCGTTATGCAAAATGTTGAGGGAAGCAATCAATAAAATGCCTGTGTGGGTTATGCAAAACGCTGAGGGAAGAAAGAAATAAAATTCCTGTGTGGGTTATGAAAAACTTGAGGGAAGAAGGCAATAAAATTTCTATGTGGGCTATGAAAAACACTAAGGGACAAAAGCAATAAAACGCCTGTGTGGGTTATACAAAACGTCGAGGGAAGAAAGAAATAAAAATCCTGTTTGGGTTATGAAAAATGATGAGGGAAGCAAGCAATAAAACATCAATGTGGGTTATGTAAAATGCTAAGGGAAGAAAGAAATAAAATTCTTGTGTGTGTTATGGAAAATCACAGATCTCTTAAAGGAAATAACCCACTGTGTAAAGGAGGAGTAAAATCGCTGAGACTTAAGGGAAATAAAACAATGTGTAAAAGAAGGTAAAATCGTTGAGGTAAACCTTGTAAAACGCAGAGGATAATCTTTCATAAATGCAGAGATGGAAAAACAATGAGATTTAAGAACCTCGAGGAAAATTGTATGCATAAATCGTTGAGGGTTTCCAGAGATTAAAGGTATGGTGAAAGCATAAGGCTGTGATATTTTCCTTAGAGAAAAAATAAAAAAAACAATGACGTGATCACCACAACTACATAATTAATTTAAATCTCATTAACAATTTAAAACCTTCAATAGAATTACCCCAACAATACTTATACAAATGGGAAGAATAACGCAATTGAAATCTTCAGCGGAATACCATAGAAATACATATACAATTTGAATCTCATTGCAAATGAATCCTCAACCAAATACCATAACAATACATGTATAAATTTAAATCTTACTACAATAAAAATCTTCAATAGGAATACCATAGTTGACGATGATGTAGGTGAAGATGTTCTCCCATGCTTGTGCTCCATCCAACTCCCCTCTTTCTAACCATGAAGACTTCACCGATACCTCCCAGCCAATGGCAGGGGTACTCTTCTTCCCCCTTAGCCCCATGAGCCACAAAGGGGCCACACACAACCACAAATAGAATACTCTAGCTCCCAACTCGCCTCGGAAGATAGAGTTAATAGTCTCTTTCTCGAGTTGGGTATCCCAACTCTCACAAGTAAAAACTAACCCAAGAAATTCTGGCATCATAAATTTACTCATACCAGTCATCCTCCATTCCCCTCTCAACCATTTCATTTATAGAAGTTTTCTTAGTGACAACTTCCATTTGGGCATTTAATTCATTTTTTAAATAATTTAATTAGGAATTATTTCCCCCATACGCTTGTCACTTGTTCTCTTAGTTGCACTAATAAATCCATAATTAAATTAAATTAAATGTCAATTTCCCTCACCCAACCTAAAAGAGCTCCTAAATTCACTCCTAGCTGTCCCTTTATTCCCTCTATTTCCCTTTTAATGATTGACGCCTTTCTAAAACTTAGTTGTGTTTAATTTAGTAAAGCTATTTAGTTAGACTAGACTAGATACCTTTCTATGCTTCAACATTCTTTTTACATTTATTTTCTTTCTTATCTTAATTTCCAATTTGGTATTCTCTTGCACATATTTATATAATTAAATCTTTAGATATAATTTTTACTCTTTCAATTCCCAACTTGATTTTTCTTCATCCCCCATTTATTTAATTTAATTTAGTTTTAGTCTTCTTACCTACTTTAGACTTAGGCTCAAATTTTAAACTAGGCTTAGAATTTTTAAGGAGATTTTATAATTAATAAAAATTACCCTTTTTATAATTATTTTAGGTCCGACAATGTCAAAACAAATTATTGTTTTCTAGGCACCTAGGTTTATTGACTCAAGTTTTATTTTATACTATGACGTTCCTTTCAAGATGCACTTCGTGCTCCAAGGGTGACACTTTCCTTTGATTCAAATTTTAATTACGCGACATGTCCTTCAAGATGCACTATTTTCTCCAAGGGTTCCACTCGCCTTTGATTGGTTTTGGTACTTGTCCAACCCTTGGAGTCAACAACCCATTCAGGCGACCTTGTGAGAGACTAAGGGCCTCTAAGGAATAAGGACCCTACCTTATTTCATGCCCTTTAGAATATTTGTGAGAGACTACCTCAGTCTTCCCTCATGACATCGTGGATCACTTGAACTAAAACCTACAATTCGAGCCATGATGAGAGTGCTAGTAGGCTGTGGTAGGGGTGCTTCCACACCTCTCCCTCAATATATGGCTATTGTTCAAGGCCCCTTTACTCCTTATGTGAGTTTGATTAGCAAGCGATCGTGAGCCTTCATCCATCAACGAAACACTGTTAGAGATCCATAAACAACTTCATAATATACCTGATCATATGTCACATATGCATAAATAAAAATACCCAACCAATATAGTCCACTCCATGAATCGATCCAGAGTCCAAGGAGGTCCATTGATTCCATTGGAATCCTCAATCTATCAAGTGTTCTGCACACTCAGGGGAAAATTGTCAATAAAATATGTCAATACATAGATATTGAATAACATAACATCATAATCCATCAACATCATCATAAGAATCAATAAGAGAAATAGACAACATATACTAAAACTGGATCACTTGTACACAATTGTCCTCAAATAAAAAGTCAATAACATGTGCTCGCAAGAGCAGGATGTTACATACACCCCCTCTTGTTTTAAACTTCGTCTAGAAGTTTCACAGTATATATGCAGTAATAAATCATTTGACAAGATCTATATGTCTAATCTATCAACAAATACGGAAATGGTTGGCGCATATCATATGCGTTCTCTCAGGTAACCGAGTGTGGATTATAATTTTCCCACTAGACCTTGACATGATCGACTGTTCAAAGCCGTAGTTGTAGAATGAAAGGGTCCAAAATGTGGATTATCTTTTCCGTGAGAGAACCCTTGTCCGACACCTGCAAATAAATCATGTCAATCACATGCGTAGGATCACTAACATAATGTTGGAAACAGATACAAGATAAACATCGCGTAATGCCTCAAAGAATGAGGCACATCTAGTCAATAGGCCAACTTCATAATTACAGTCAACATGATGTGCATTTCCATAACTCTTCTATCGATCTTGCACTTCTTTCATCCCTTTTTATTATCATTTGTATTTGTCCTTCCATTGCTTGGATCGATTTTGGTCCTACCAAGACTCTATCCTCGAGTTGATCCTAGCTCAATGGCGTCCGACATAGTCACCCATAGAGAAACTCAATGGTGCCATCTTAATGATACCTTGATAGCTGATGTCATATGCCAACTCTACCACTGGAAAGAACTCTCCCCAAAATTTCCGTTGGTCCATTACATACATACTCCACACACCTTCCCAAAATTTGGTTTTTTATTTCTATCTACTCGTCAGTCTCAGGGTGATATGTTGTACTAGAGTTAAGTTGGCTTCCCAAGGCCTCTTAGAAACTAGTCCAAAAATTATCATGTAAACATCGATCCTCTATTGGATATGATTCTTTTTAGCATGCCAGATAGTCTTACAATATCGCTAACAACATTCTATCTATTTCTGGATCCTGACACATCGTACACCCAGGAATAAAATGTGCACTCTTCGTCAGAGTGTCAACTAACATGAAAATTGAGTCGTGCCTCCTTGCTGTCAGTGACAATCCCACAATAAAGGCCATTGAAATGATGTCCCATTTCGATTCCGGAATAGAGTTTGGTTGTAGTAATCCTACCGATGCCTAGGTTCAACCTTCACTTGCTAACCTTCCAGACATCTCACCACATAGTTAACAATGTCGGCCTTCATGCCCTTCGAGAAGAATAAGGTCTGCCCTCATTTTTGTGAATCCTGGTTTAGCCATGTACACTTCTCTATGAGCTTCGTTTAGATAAAAATTATCAACTCATTGTTAGGAAGTATGTAAATCCAGTTATTATACCTCATTAAACCATCGTTGTCCAATTTAAATCCCTCAAACCTTGGTACCAACATGGTGTCTTGGCCAATATTTTCCTTAACCTCTTTATACCAGTCATCGTTGCAATGTAAAGTTAGAATCTTTTCTCGAATATTCGTTTGAAGAGGTATCACTGAAAACATATGTGGTGTCTAACTCAATGCATATGCCACTCTGTTCACTATCCCTTTTATGTAGGTAATCTCAAAATCGTACTCGCTAAGTAGTTTTGACCAACGCCTTTGTCGCGCGTTCAAGTCATTTTGTGTAAAAATGTGTTGCAAACCACCATGGTATGTTTTCAGTTCTAAATTCTATCCAATCAGATAGTGACTCCACACTCTCAGGGCATACACAATGGACAACAAATCCAAATTGTGTGTCTCATAGTTATCGTCATACTTTCTTAACTTCCTTGAGATGTAAGCGATCACTCGACTGTCTTGCATCAAGACTCGCCTAAGCCTTCCTTGGATGCGTCTGTTCATACCAATAATTCCTCGTCCATGTCAGGGAATTTTAGTATCGACAATGTCGTCAACATCTCCTTGAGCCTTCAAAATTCTTATGCGCATTTCTCAATCCATACAAACTTCTTGTTTTTCTTCTGCAATTCCATGGTCATATTTGCTATCTTCAAAAACCTTCGACAAATCGTCGATAATATCTAGCTAAACCCATGAAGCTTTGTACTCCTGGTATGCTCATCGGTGTAGGATATTCCATATTAGCCTCTACCTTCATTGGACCCACAATGATGCCTTCGTTGGAGATAAAATGCCCCAAATAATGAATCCTCGATTGATAAAAAGAGCATTTCGACAATTTCCCGTAATTTGTTCCCATAAACACCGTAATATTAGGCTCAAAAGTTCATCACGTTCTTCCATTGTCTGAGAATATATCAATATGTCATCAATGAATACTAGAACAAACGTTTCCAAGTATTCATGGAACCCCATTCATCCAGATCAAAATTTTCCCTAGGGCGGTTGTCAGTTCAAAAAGTAAAATGGTAGTCATAAAGTCCAAAACTCGCCTTTAATGGGGTCTTAGGAATATCCTCCTCTTTAATTCATAACTGGTGATAACATGATCTCAAGTCGATCTTGAAAACACCATCACACCTTTGAATTAATCAAACAAATCATTTATTCTAGGTAACAAATATTGGTTCTTGATCGTTGCCTTATTTAATTGATGGTAGTCTATACAGAGTCTCCATGACTCATCCTTCCTTCTTATGAAAATTCAGGCGCACCCCAAGGTGACACACTTGGACATATAAAGCCTAGGTCCAACAACTCTTTCAGTTGCATTTTCAACTCCTATAACTCAGGGGATGACATCCGATAAGGTGTTCTTACTATTGGTTCAGTTCTAGGTTTTAAGTCAATGGTAAATTCTAGCTCTCTTTAGGATGGAAAACCTAGTAACTCTTCTGGGAACACATCCGCCAACTCTCATACTACAAGAAGGTTTTCTAGTCCTTCTACCACACCCTTGTCATTCAATGATAATATTGCATATAGCTTTCATCCTTTGCTTATACTCTTTTGTAGATGTAGGGAAGAGATGAACCTTAGGGAAACTCCCTATTTTCTTCCTACAATCACTCATATCTATCCCTCATCATCGGTCAAACTCAACCATTTCGTCTTACAGTTGAGTATCACCTCATGCGATTCCAACCAGTCCATACCAATTATGATGTCATAAGATCCTAATATCATGACATACATGTCAGAATTCATTACAATTTTCCCCAAGTTAAAGTGACCGTTCATACCCCTTCCTCCAACCATGTGTTTGGAACCTGAAAACATTTCGACGTAATTAAACCCATCCTGTCAACTTCCTTTACCTAAATCCCTTCAGGATGGTACTAGAATTAAATCTCTCTGTAGCACCAGAATCTATCAAATACAAAAAATTTGGTTGATGATGGTAACTAACGCCTCGATCATAGTGGACCAATGCTCGGCCTGGCGGTTATTCACCGTGGTCATGAATCATGTGGGCCTTTCCCACCTCTAAAATCGTAGTGTTTCCTATTGAACCGACCGCACTTCCCTTTTCAATCAGATATTTTTGCTGGTATGGTGGCTCTCCACATGTCCAACACCCATCTATGATCCAATACTCTTGGCCCGAAGTAGAAGCTGCTAGCCTACTAGCCTAAAATTCTGGTCTATTATGCTAACAAGCCTAAATTGCGGCTACCGACGGCATTGTCGCTGATGCGGTGGTCCCCTGTAGGGAGTCCTATGATGAGGATCCTGTCATCATGGTGTCAAGAACAAGGGTCCTCTAGATGTATCTTGATACCCTAATGTCTTGTCTGGCTGGCGTTTGATACTGCTGCGCACCTGAAGTCATCAGTCTAGATGATCTTGTAGGAGTCCTGCCTTGAATCCAATGGGTCAATTCTTCCTCAGCTATGAGGCCTAATGGATTGCATCATGCAATGCTCGAGGCATTATGATCCTCACCTTTGCACAAAGTTGGAGTTGAGGCCAAACATGAACTTGTTGTCCTCCATATTCTCTGTGTTTATTTGCGGGACATACCGAAGTAGCCCCATAAATATGGTCTCAATACTCCAACATCGTACAACCACCCTATCGTAAGGCATTGAACTCATTGAGCTGGGGCTCAATGAATTCCTCTGACAATTACTTCTCCCAGAACCATTCCATGAACCATTCCCATAACACGACTTTGACAACCAAGTTTATTCAAGGTAGGAGTGTCTTCCACCATAGAAGATCACTCTCCTCTATCTAAAAGACCATCATGCAAACCTTCAAGTGGGAGGGGTAGTCATGAAGTGCAATGCATGTCTCCTGTTCTCCAGCCCTGCCCCAATGGTTGAGCCATCCGTGGCACCCGTGAACTTGGGAAAGTTCCCCTTCTCAAGTTCTTTGTGAATTCTAACTCTACCAGTTGTAGCACATGGTGAACCCTCATGGGGTACGGAAGCCCTGTCCTCATCTCTATCTAGTCGGTTAATCAATGCCTCTGACATCCTCAAAAAGGACCTTGTCACACTGACCATATCCCCCACAACAATCTGCTCCTGCCTCATGACTTTTTTATTCTTTTTGGGGGTTGGAAACCTCTATCATGGATGCAACTGGAGGCATTTCACCTCCTCCCTTAGTACCATGGCGTCTACCCCCATGACATCCTCTAACCAGGATTACTGCATGGACATGTTAAAATTTTAATTAGCACTAAGTTATTAATCAAGGGTTTAATACAATGGAAGGTGTGATGATCCACAGTCGTAGGATTGAACACGCTCTGATACCATATGTAACAACCCTCTGTTACACCTAAGAAAAGAGAATCACAAAAGGTAATTTTTTTTTAAAGCATAGTAAATTGTGTCAAAATAAAATTCAACAACGCCTAATAAAAAACATCACGATTAAAGGAATTACAAGCATCTCATCATCATAATCAATAATGTCGCAAACAATGCATCATCAAATTTAGCAATGACATATAATTAACACATCATCATAATTGAATAACAACACAAAATTGAAAGCATCATGAATGGTGACGCAAGGTCAACTCATCACGATCAACTGGAAACATCAATATTTTTAATCGCTCAACTCATCACATAAAGAGAATCATCATATAACACAAGGATAACATGAGATAACATAATTATATCATAAGGATCATAAACATACATAAGAATGACATAAGGATGCTACCCGCTTGACCTACCCTACAAGGTTAGGACCTCCATGACACATAAGAAATGCTCAAGCTTAAGATCCAATTGATTTTTACCAGTTAAGGTCTTAGGGTTGGCGACTGTTCTAAGGAACAATGAGGTGTCTACATCCCACTAACACAATCAAATCCAAATCAACTAGCTAAATCAACAACATCTACGATCATCAATTTCATCAATCCATCATTCCTAATCCACAATTAAACATGGCACATGAGTAATCATCCATTTATTCATTGCGTGAGGAGATCTAATCACATGAACTCAATCATTCATCACATTAATTTTCATTTTGCGCAAGAAGTCTAATATCTACAACAATCAATCATTACATTAAACCTTCATTTTGCACAAGATCTCTGTTATCTAAAACAATCATTCCTTACATTACATTTTCATTTGTGCGAGAAGTCTAATGTCTAGAACAATTATTCATTACATTAAATTTTATTGCACACAAGATGTCTATTGTCTAAAACAATCATTCCTTACGTTAAATTTTCATTTGCGCAAGAAGTTTAATGTCTACAACAATCATTCATTACATTATAATTTATTGCACGTAAGAAGTCTAATGTCTACAATAATCATTCATTACATTATAATTTATTGCGTACAAGAATTATATTACCTAGAACAAACATTCATTACATTATCATTTATTGCGCGCAAGAAGTCTAAGGTCTACAACAATCATTCATTACATTATAATTTATTGCGCGCAAGAAGTCTATTATCTAGAACAACCATTCCTTACATTATATTTTCATTGTGGAATAAGTCTAATGTCTAACACCTTCATTCATCACTGGTGTCATTCCATCCATTGATTCAAGATAGAGGAGTTGTGTCAATAATTATTGGGAGTAAATTATGTGCTTAATATCTGAAGGTTGAAGGACAAAATCGTAGATTGAAATTCGTGTATTCCAATGACATCAGAAGTCTTACTTCAAGTAGATATGTACTTACATAAACATTTCATACTCTGATAATTATGGGAAGGATAAAGTTAGTAGTGTAACATTTATATATAGTAAGGTAGGTTTCTTGAAGAGAACAAGATGTTGTGCAATCTAAGTAGGGTGAGACTCTCCTTATTTGTAATTGGTTATCTTGTAGTCATATTATTCAACATAAATACAATAACAAATTGAAAATGAAAAACTCCATGCAATGAACTAATAGAACATTTGAATGAGTTTTCATACTCGTGAGAAGTAACATAAGGTATGCATTTAAAATTTGATTATAAGTGATGAGGTATTACTCTTCACACAGAGGTAAGAGGATACCCAACATTTTGGGAAAGTAAGACAATTACTGAGAATTAAAAATGGTTTAATTCACTGGTAAGAGATACCTGAAATCGCTGGGTATGTAATCCATTTACTGAGAATTAAAAGGTTAAATTGCTGTTAAGAGATACCCAAAATCGCTGGGTATGTAATGCAAGTGCTGAGAAAGAAAAAAAGGGGTTAAATCGCTTGGTAAGAGATGCCAGAATTCGTTGGGTATGTAATACATTGCTGAGGTGAATGCAAGCAATAAAAACGCCTGTGTGGGTTATGCAAAACACTGAGGGAAGCAATCAATAGAAATGCCTATGTGAGTTATGAAAAATGTTGAGGGAACCAAGCAATAAAACACCTATGTGGGTTATGCAAAATGCTAAGGGAAGAAATAAATAAAACACCTTTGTGGGTTATGCAAAACACTGAGGGAAGCAAGCAATAAAACACCAGTGTGGGTTATGCAAAATGATGAGGGAAGCAAGCAGTAAAAGACATGTGTGGGTTATGCAAAACATTGAGGGAAGCAAGCAATAAAATGCCTGTGTGGGTTATGCAAAACATTGAGGGAAGCAAGCAATAAAACACCTATGTGGGTTATGAAAAATGTGTGTGTGTGTGTGTGTTATGGCAAGTCACAAAGCTCATAAAGGAAATAACTCATTGTGTAAAGGAGGGTAAAATCACTGAGACTTAAGGGAAATAAAAAATTGTCTAAAATAAGGTAAAATCTATGAGGTAAACCTTGTAAAACGCAAAGGGTAATCTTGCATAAACGTAGAGATGAAAAAGCATGGATGTTTAAGAACTTCAGGGAAAATTGTATGCATAAATCATTGAGGGTTTCCATATATTAAAGGTATGGTGAAAGCATAAGGCTGGGAGATTTTCCTCAGAGAAAAACACAAAAAACAAATTATGGGATCACCACAACTACATAATTAATTTAAATCTCATTAGAAAATTTAAAACCTTCAATATAATTACCCTAGAAACACTTATACAAATGGGAAGAATAATGTAATTGAAATCTTCAATGTAATACCATAGCAATACATATACAATTTGAATCTCATTGCAAGTGAATCCTCAATCGAATACCATAACAATATATGTATACATTTAAATATTACTATAATTAAAATCTTCAATAAGAATACCATAGTTGATGACGATGTAGGTGAATATGTTCTCTTGTTCTTTTGCTCTATCCATCTCCCCACTTTATAACCATGAAGA
The DNA here is from genome assembly GCA_900067695.1 of Picea abies. Classification (NCBI taxonomy): domain Eukaryota; kingdom Viridiplantae; phylum Streptophyta; class Pinopsida; order Pinales; family Pinaceae; genus Picea; species Picea abies. Next base: position 15,629 of record CBVK0102064512.1, read on the forward strand.
CTTCACTAGTACCTCCCATCCAATGCTAGGGCTACTCTTCTTCCCCCTTAGCCCCACGATCTACAAAGGGGCCACGCATAACCACAACCAAAATACTCTATCTCCCAACTCACCTCACAAGGTAGAGCTATCACTCTCTTTCTCAAGCTTGGTATCCCAACTCTAACAAGTAAAAACCAATCTAAGAAATTCGACAGTATAAATTTACTCATACCAGTCATCCTCCACTCTCCTCTCAACCATTTCCTTTATATAATTTTTCTTAGTAACAACTGCCATTTGCACATTTAATTCAATTTTTTAACAATTTAATTAGGAATTATTCTCCCCATACACTTGTCACTTGTTCTCTTAGTTGCACTAATAAACCCATAATTTAATTAAATTAAATGTCAATTTCCCTCACCCAACCTAAAAGTGCTCCTAAATTCACTCCTAGTTTTCCCTTTATTCCCTCTATTTCCCTTTTAATGACTAACACCTTTCTAAAACTTAATTGTGTTTAATTTAGGAAAGTTCTTTAGTTAGACTAGACTAGATACCTTTTTGTGCTTCCACATTCTTTTTACATTTATTTCCTTTCTTATCTTAATTTCCAATTTGGTATTCTATTGCACATATTTATATAATTAAATCTTTAGATATAATTTTTACTCTTTCAATTCCCAACTTGATTTTTATTCATCCCCCATTTATTTAATTGAATTTAGTTTTAGTCTTCTTACCCACTTTAGAATTAGGCTCAAATTTTAAACTAGGCTTATAATTTTTAAGGAGATTTTATAATTAATAAAAAATATCCTTTTTATAATTATTTTAGGTCTGACAATGTAAAAAAAAAATATTGTTTTCTAGGCAACTAGGTTCATTGATTCAAGTTTTATTTTATACCACGATGTGCCCTTCAAGACACACTCCATGCTCCAAGGGTTCCACTTGGCTTTGATTCAAATTTTAATTATGTGATGTGCCCTTCAAGACGCACTATGTGCTCCAAGGGTTCCACTCGCCTTTGAATGGTTTTGGTAGTTTTCCAACCATTGGAGTCAATACCCCATTCATGCAACCTTGTGAGAGACTAAGGGCCTCTAAGGAATAAGGACCCTGCCTTATTGCACACCCTTTAGAATCTCCGTGAGATATTGTCTCAGTCTGCTCTCATGACATTGTGGATCTCTCGAACTAGGTAATCATTAACCTACAATTTGAGCCACAATGGTATTACTAGTAGGTTGTGGCAGGGATTCTACCACACCTCTCCCTCAATATCTAGTTGTTGTGCAAGGCCACTTTACTCCTTATGTGAGTTTGATTAGAAATCAATTGTCAGCCTACATCCATCAATGAAACACTATCAGAGATCCACAAACAACATCATAATATACCCGGTCATACGTCACATATGCATAAATAAAAATACCCAACCAATACATTCCACTCCTTGACTCGATCCAGAGTCTAAGGAAGTCCATTGATGCCATTGGTATCCTCAATCTGTTAAGTGTCCTCTACACTCAGGGAAAACTCGTCAATAGAATCTGTCGATACATAGATATCGAATAACATAACATCATAATCCATCAACATCATCATAAGAATCCATAAGCAAAACAAACAACATATACTAAAACTGGATCACTTGTACGCAAGTGTCCACAAAGAATAAGTCAATAATGTGTGCTTGCAAGAGAGGGATGTTACAAATCCATTCTTATGAGTTTGGTTTATAGGATTCTTCACCTAATAGTTTAAACAAATTTACATATTTTTAGAATTACAATATCTATAAAAGAGAATATTGGGGTATAAATTATACATCTTTGGAGAGAGTGGTGTTATTAGCGTAGGTTGCAACAAGAATATTTGAGTGCAAAATCATGTTGTGAAAATTTTGAGAGAATCTAAGTGGTTTTTCCATTTCTTTCTCATTTGTAAAGGAGGGAGGCTTGTTGATTGAAGGAAAATGACTTGGAGAATCCCAAGAGAAGATCACCCCTATAAGAAGGATACTTTAGAGATCTATCTCTCCATAGGTATAATTTAATTCTTACCTATATTTCTTCATCAACAAAGTATTTACTCTTCCCCATGTGTTCAATGTTTTCTTCATGGTATTGGTGATTTTAGCATTTCATTTTCATAGTAACAATGACATTTTGCTAGATTTAGGGATTTTTACATGCAAGGAAAGCTAGGGTTTCTAGATATTTCATTACACAGGTTAGATATATAATCTTCTTTTCCATCCCAAGGATATGGTCTTCTTGTTTTTTGGATTCTTTTCAGTTCATTCTAGAATGGTTGATTCTCTCAACACCTGCTCCTCCAATGTAAGTCTTTGAAGATAATACATTTGGGATATTTCTACAAGTAAATTTATCCCTCTCTCTCCCCTTCTTAAATTTTCTTGTAAAGGAAAGTAAGTAGACCACCATTGTATTATTATAGTAGGGACAAACCACCATGATGGGTTGGGAACTACTACTTAACACACACAAGGAAATTTCCACAAGACAATATTAAAGTATTACACATTATACACAAGTAGTAGAATGTGTCTCCCACCAATTTATAGTAGTGAGAGTATACCTTGAATACCAAATACATGGACCAGAGAAATGATACATAATAATTCTTCCTAATATGAACAACATTAAAATACACATAGTTGGGATAATAAGGATAACAACTAGATTATTTTACACAATATGGGGGAAATGTAATACAAGTCATGAGATGGTAGGTTGGAGGCAATTAAAACATTCTCAGGATGTCATGTAATGCAATCAAAATGATTACAAGTTAATTAAAATAGCGAACATTAAATGTGTTACTATAAAGTATCTAAGAATGATACTTGCAATAGAATAATAGAATATGGGAACCCCACACCCATAATTAACATAGTTTTAAAAAAAACATGCAAGGATTAGCATGCATGCAAATAATAATAGCATTGTAAATTCAAATTGAAACTATGAATGTCCATAAAAATCCAAACCTAGAAATCCTTGATGGTTATAGGTTTGTCTTGGCTCATGCGGCTACCAATATGTCGAAGTAATGCCCATTGGTACCAACCTTCATCACTAAAAGCAACATAAGTTAGTTAGAGGTTGAGCAAAAGAGAATGCACGTGATGACAAAACCAAGTAGAACTAGTTAATAATAGCTCATATACTGGTTGAGGAGCATAGTAGAGATTAACCACAACTATGAGAGAGGCCATGTGTCCATTGTAGTTGTGGGAATATTAAAAGGAAAAGTAGGGAAGGGGGTCCATTGCATCTATTGGGATTGGTAAGAGAACATATGTTCATAGACTTTAATTGCTACATTTATTGAGTCATTGTGTACCTTCACTAGTTTGATCCCCCACAAGAGTTCCATTGTGGAAATGACTTGAGAATTCCAAAGAGGGTGTTAATATTAGGAGCTTCATAGAGTTATGAAGTGACTTGATAGAGGGTAGGGGTATTGTCAAGGAATGAGACCATGCCTAAAGTTGGGGATATATGACTTAGTCATGTGGAGTTCACTACATGAAACATTGATTGTGTATGACATCTCATTCATCCTAGTCAATATGGACAATGTAGATTGCACAAACCATCATCTAGCAAATTTGGATGGTCTTGTGTTCCCCTGTCATAAAAAACATAGGTAAAATTCATAACATAAATGTCTAATACATGCATTACTTTCACCATCCAACTCTCAAATCAAATAGAAATGATAGATATATACTAACATATAATAATTCCATACACTAATAAATCCTTTTCTAAACTAATAATCCACATCACAATATTGCATGAATAATTTTAAAATACAAGAAAATGAAGAAATTTGGTATACAACAACACTTACTTGAATGGAATAAGTGATCCAAACCAAATAAGCGGTGAGAGTAATGGGTCCTAATATAATAATAATGTCTAATGTATATATTAGTAATGGGTTTCCTAATAGTAAGAGAGATACCATAATGTGTGTTGCATTCAATGTATTAGACATTTAAAGGAAAAGCATGGGGTTATTGGTAGCATAAGAAAAAGTGGAACTAGAATTGTTGTTACAACAAAAAATCCCTTGGGGCGAAAGGTATATGAAAAGTTTCCATGCATGGAGCAAAGAAATATGCCATTATTTCCATGATAGTAGGTGTAAGGCTTAATAAAATGTAATATATATGCCAAATTTAAAGGAAAATCATGGGGTTATTGGTAGCTTAAGAAAAAATAGAACTATAATGGTTCTTGCAATAACAAATCCCTTGGGGCGAAAGGTAGATGCAAGGTTCCATGCATGGAGAAAAGAAAAATTTCATTATTCCCATGCTAGTAGGTGTAAGGATTTGATGTAGGAGCATCGTACAAATCCAAAATCACGCACCTAGCCAAAGGAGCAGCTGGATGCGCAGATGGAAAAAGAGCACGTTTTTATGAACAACGTTTTGAATTTTGAACTTAAAAGAATTAATGTAATAGTTAGGAAGAAGGCGTACTTTGCATTTATACCTAGGAGATATGAACAGATCCGGGGGGATTACTCCCATCTGTCAAATTGTAATAGGCATTTAAGTCTGTTAATGAAAGTAGGTAAATTTGAATTAAGAGATTAGATAGTCTAGAATGTAGGAAGGAAAACGGAGATAGACACCCTCACTCTTGTATTATTATATCATTAGCACCAAAAAGAAAAAAGAGAGCAGTAGTAGAGAGTTATAGAGAAGAACCCATGTATAGAAGTATTTGAGTTAATATATGAAGCTTTGACTCAGATTTCATGGTGTTATGATGATTGCTATTTACATATGCTGAATGGTATGCTTATAGTTGTTTTATTCTCTCTGTTATGCCTTTGTTGTTATTCTGTGTTGAATGTATGAAGTCTGAGAGAGAAGAATGAGTTTCAATTGTTTCTCTTCTTGAGAGAGTTCCTGCAAGGAGTGCAGTGAAACGTCTGCAAGGTGTGCATTGAAAAGGGGTCTGAGTTTTATCTCAGAAAGCTCAAGAAGGATACCTTTGTTCTCATTCCAGCAGAAGTGTAGGTGAAGCACAGGAGCCATGCAAGGTGTGCATAGGCTAGTTGAAGCCTTATAATTTATCAACTAAGTTTGAAGAGTGAAAGACTGTTGTTTTCGAGAGTGCACAGAGTCGAGGAATCAAATAAACAAAAGTATTTGAAAGATTGCCGCAAAGAGTGTGTGTAGGAGTCCTTTCAAGACTTGAGTTTACAAGTGAAAAGATCAGGAGGCTTAGCACCTTTGGAGTGTTCAAAGGGAGACGGGGTCAAAGTCACCTTGTAGAAGTTAAGTTCTAGTGAAAGAACATTGTCTCGGTTCACAGAGATTCAAAGGATGAAATTGAACGGTCGAAATTCTATGTGGAGAACTTGCGAAGTCGCGAGGAATCTAGGATCTTGAGGAGTTGCAGGGTGGATAAGGGTTGGATGAACCTATTACGTTGGTTTCAAGATTCAACATTGAACGTTCATTGTGACCGTCGAGCGTCAAGATCATTTCGACAAATCGAGGTTTGTAAGTTTGGAGTGCAAGACAAGTTCCTTGGTCACTGTAACTCCTGGATTGTGAAAAGGATTGTTAAGTGTGGAATTTTGGGATTTCGGTATTTCGGGATTTGAAATACCGAGAATCCTGATGACAAGAAGCCAGGGGCCTTTGCATTGAAAACCATGAAGTTGTGAAACCCAGACTATCCTTGAAGTGGCATTTCAACATTTCGAGGATTGGCGTTTTGGCATTCCCGTTGACAAGGATTCGGGGCACTTCACATAAGAAACCTCGAAGTTGCAAAATGTGAAGTATTGATGAAGTGGCATTTCAGCATTTCGGTGTTTCGGGGTTCAGGAACCCGAGAAGATAGTGGTTTGGAATAGAGAGCCTCGAACTCCTGGTACCCAAAAGACCAAAATAATGTGGGTCGTCAGATCTAAAGGGAGGCTATTAGTCGTTGATTCTGTAGAAGGAGACATCTAGGAATTTGGGATCTCGAAGTGGTAGGGGAATGACAGTCAAAGTCTTGTTCAAGTTTTGAAAGCCGGGAAGAGCGAAAGGTGGCAGGAATCCATGACAGAGACACAGGACAGCTGAGAAGGCAGGTGGCACATACTCATTGCCAGGCGGAGTCAAACCTTGTTGATCATTTCGGGGTTTTTGAGGTTGAAGAGCTGGGAGTCTTGCATCCAGATTCTTGAAGTCGTGAAGACCGAAACTCTGAATCAGTGAAAGAGTCCCATTCATAACCATTGGGGAGCCAGCCTTTGCTGAACGTATTGGGATTCAACATTTTGGTGTTTTCAAAGACAAGGAGTCAAGACCCCTTTGCATTAGAATTACTGAAGTTGAGAAATGTGACACAACTATGGAGGAGGACACAGCCAAGGATTTAGGCAATTCGACATTTAAGGTTTTAGAGGGTTGAAGAGTTAGAAACTTGACAACAGGATTCGTGAAATCGGGAAATCCGAAATCCTGAAAGGAAAAGAAAATCCCCAATCACATATTGTTCTTAAGGAGATTTGGGTTGATGCCTTGTGTTTGATCATGTGGGCATACCTATAAGGACCCGTGGAAAACATTGTTGTGTGTGTGTGTGGGATTTCCTGTGTTAAGAACCAAACATCAATATAGCATACAAAAACCTCTAGAAAAGTACTCAACGCC
>CBVK0102064513.1:0-12257 GCA_900067695.1 Picea abies
GGAACAATGACCTTAGTGCTTCAGATAGGCAAGAGTGATTAGGATGGTCAGATATTATTATTTTCCAAATAACTCCTTAACTCCTAGTTACATAAAAGAGAAAGGTGGTTTTAAAAAGAACTTGAATTACTTGGAAGATGTGTGATGCAAGTTCTCTGCTGCCAGGATTCTACTTGCATGATTTGGTATTTAAATAGCCATCTTTGTGTTAGGATGACCATGAAGCTAGCGCAACCTGGTTATTACTACAACATTGTGAGATGTATCAATATATATGGATGCTGCCAAAAAGGGAAAACATCAGATAACTTGAAAATATAATCAAAATCTCTATAATTGGACATTTTTATTCTTTTAATATTTTTTTTTCTTTTTTTCTTTTTCCTTTTTTGTATTTTTTCTTCTTTCTTTTTCCCAAACTCTGCTTGCCAAAAGCCCGATTTTCAGACAAGATTTTGTTTAGCTATGCCCTAGGGGGGTTTTCATAGGTAGAAGTTTTCTTTACTTGGCGATATAATCCAATAACTGGTTTTCTAATACCAAGGCCGGTAGTGCCTAACACCAGGTTTTCACTACCAGATCTTTAATCTCTCTCTTTCTCTCTCTTTTCTTAGATAATTGAAAAATGGATAAGAGAGTGGTGGGTATAGGTGGCAAGGCCACCTCACCCATGATATTGAGATCTTTTTGCTTGACTAATTCTTGAATAAATTCCTCCTTGGTCTTGGGATTTTGGTATAACCTCAGTCAATGACCATTTTCCACTAGTGGTATTCTTGCCTCGTTGATGGTACAGAGTTTGATGGAGCCATTCTTGTACACGGTATTTATCTTGTATGGGCCCAACCAATGAGTGTGAATTTTTCTTTTAAATTCTTTGTACCATGAGTCGAATAGAAGGTCCCAATCTCCTTCCTTGAACTTATTCTTTTTTATGAATTCACCGTTCCATTTATCCCTCTATTGTTGGACGAGAATGATTTGATGTATTGCAGCCTGGAAGATCTTATCAAGCTCATTGATCTGATCAAGTCTATGGTGTTGAGATTCTGGGAGGTCCAGACACACTTCTAGTGTGGTTCTTAGTGTCTTGATTTCAAATTCAATGGGAAGAACCACACATTTTCCATACACTAGCTCATAGGAAAGAAACCTTGTGGTGTTCCTCCAAGTGGTTCTATAGGCCCATAGAGCCTCTGGGAGTCTATTGGCCTAGTCCTTGTGATGTTGTTGAACTATTTTGGTCAGGATGGCCTCTATCACTTTGTTTGTAACTTCCACCTATCCATTTGCTTGACGATGATATGGGGTAGACATTCGATGGTTGATCTTGAATTGCTGAGTGGTGGACTAGATAAGTCATGAAGTGAAATGGGTCTCTTGATTGGTGACAATCTCTCAAGGAACCCCATAGTGGATGAATATATCTTAATATAATAAGTTGGCCATTGCTTCCTTTGTATCCTTTGGAAGTTCTTTGGCTTCGACCCATTTAGTTACATAATCGGTGCACACCAGGATGTACACCTTCTTTGATGGTGGGTTAATGGGTCCCACAAAGTCAAGGGTCCACTTATCAAAGGTCTCTATATGAATATGAGGTTGGAGCGACATCTCATCTGATTTCATAGGTCATCCCATCCTCTGACACTTGTATCAACTCCTAATGTATTGCTCGGTGTCCCGAAATATGGTAGGCCAATAGTACCCTAGGTGTAATGATTTTTTTATAGTTCTCTTACATGTGAAGTTCCCTCCACAAGTTTCATCATGACATGCTTTCAAGATGTCATAAGTTTCGTCTTCCCGAACACAGTGTTGGATAATGTAGTCTTTCCCGATACGAAAGAGATATCATTCGCTCCAAGAATATGTTTCTCTTTGTAGGATAACCCTTTAGTGTTATTTTGGTGACATATGTTGTGGAAGTCTACCTACAACCAAGTAGTTAGAAATATCTTCAAACCATAGTGTGTTAGTGGATAAAGAAAACAAGTGTTCATCTAAGAAAGTGTCCTCTACATGGACGAATTCTCCTTTATTGGTGATTTTGGAGAGGAAGTCAGTGACTACATTCTTCCTCTCTGGCTTATCAATGATTGAAATGTCAAATTCTTGTAGCAAGAGAAACCACCTGGTCGCCCTGCCATTTGTGATGGGTTTGTTCATGAGATAATGAATGGTAGAGTGGTTGGTGTTTACAAAGATAAAATAACTTGTGATATAGTGGTGAAACTTATTAATATCATATATGACAACAAGAAACTCTTTTTCAATTATGGTATAGTTCTTTTCAATGGAGGTGAGGTTCTTACTGACATAATAGATAACATATGGTTGTTTCTCCTCTTTCTTCCCTAGAATAGATCCAACGGTTGTCTTTGAGGCATCCGTAGAGATATGGAAAGGTAGGGACCAATTGAGACCTTGCAAGATTGGTGCAACATATAGTTTTTCTCTTAAAGTTTCAAATGCAGTTTGACATTGGTCATTCCAAGATAATTCTGTATCTTTTGTAAGTAATTGAAAGAGGGGAGATGTTATCTTTGTGAATTTTTTGATAAATATTTGACAGTGTCCTTCATGCCCTAGGAAGATACAAACATTCTTCTGGGTCATGGGAACTGGAAGCCCATGAGTGACCTCTATCTTGGCAGGATCCACTTGGATTCCTATAGGTGATATGAGGTGTCCCAGTACAACCCCCTTGGTACAAAGCATATGAAATTTCTCATTGTTTAGGGAGAGGTTGGTCCCTTGACATCTGATCAGGACCTTTTCCAAATTTTCTAAAGCTTCTCAAATGGTGTCTCCATACATGGTAAAGTTGTCCATGTATATTTCTACGCAATCATTGGTCAAGTTGGAGAATATTCCTAGGACATCCCTTTGGAATGTAGCTGAAGTGTTACACAATCCAAAAGGAAATACTCAATAAGTGTACATTCCCCATGGGTAGGTGAAAGTGGTTTTCTATTGGTCCTTGGGGATGATTTGCATCTGATTGTAACCATTGAACCCATCAAGGAAAGAGAAGAACAATTTCCCTGCCAAGGTATCCAAGACTTGATCAATGAATAGTAGCGAGAAGTAGTCTTTCAAGGTAGTCTTATTCAATTCCCTTTATTCAACATAGATACACTATTTGTCATTCTTCTTTGGCATAATAACTAGGGGTGAGACCCACTTACTGTAGAGTTCTCCCTTGACTGTATCCTTCAAAGTAGGGTTCATCCTTCATTGGGGTTGTCAAATAGGTTGGGATTCCTCCTTAATATAGACGTGATGTGTACATAGGTTAGGGTGGATTCCCTTCATGTCAGTATAGTCCCAATCGAAGGCAAGACTATGTTTTCTCAGCATCTCAAAGAGATTTTTTTATGGAGAGGAGTCTAATTTAGCATTGATTTTTAAGGTTTTCCCAAGGTATATCTTGACAACTAAGCTTTGTTCCTTAGAGATAGAATTTACAAGAACCAATTCATATAGTGGTTGTGTCAATTCAGTTTGTGAATAGGTTTCCTGGAAGTGATCTCCTAAGATGTGCTAGAAAGTTGGATGGTTGGTTGTATGAGGATGTGCTATGTAAGTGAAAATAAAATCATCCTCAATATCTTATCTAAAGGTTAATGCTTGGCCAAGAATCAACAAAGGTTGTGTAGATTCCTCGTCATTGTCTTCAACCCAAGTATAATTTTATGGATCAACGAAATGCTTAGCAGGAGGATAGAGGGTTATGTTTTTAGTGGAATTTCTATGGGATATGGTCATATCTCTTGACCTACAGTCGATATATGCGTCAACAATGGCCAACCAGGGTCTCCCTAGGATCAATGGGTAACCTCCTAGGTTGGACTTTGGTTGCAAGACCATAAAGTCAGTTGGGTACTCCCACAAGTTTATAGAAAAATTATGTCTTCCAACATCCCCTCGAATTTTATTGTAGATCTATCTTCTAGTTGAAGGAATGTAGGGGTCAGTCCCAGACCAAGCAATTGAATTTTTATCATTATTGTTTTGGTCATTACGTTTATGGTTGCCCCTAGGTCAACCAAAGTATTGGAGATGGAATTATCATTAATGTTAACCTTAACAACCGGACTTCTTGGATCCATATACTTGGATATAAATACTTTTCCTAGCATCAAATCAACTAGCTTTCCTATGATGTGAACAGTTTCTAGATATTTATTTTTCCTTCCTAGTTTCCTAAGGAAAAGTTCCCGAATAGCCTTAACATAGGTCAAGACATCATTAATGGCTTGGAACAGAGGAAACACACACATTTCGAAGTTCCCCTAGAAGATCAAACTCTAGTTGTGTGGGGGACTTCTCAATACATAACCTTTTATGGATAAGGTGGTTATGGGAGAAATTCTTGTTTATGAGACTGTTTTGGACTAAAGTCCTAATTTTCCTCAGAGAAATCAATATTTTGATTATTTGGTTCTGGAGAATCATCCTCATCATCATGCTGCTCTTGGATGATAGGAGGAGGTTGATCCTGAGTCACTTTCCATGATCGTAGATGGATATCTTGACAATCTGCAAGGGAAATGGCATATGTTGGAAAGAAGGGTAGTTCAATGTTGCAGGCGGGCTGAACTAATTTATTGTTTAGATTTGGTACTGGTTGGGCCGGTAATTGTGTTGGTCTTGGAGGAGGTTAGTTGGATGGTAGTTGTAGTTTTTGTTGATGTTAGACTGGAGGATATCGATGAGCAGTGAATTGTTCAAGAGTAGGTCCTCTCTAGCCTTGTTTCCAAGGTTGGTTCTGAGTTTGAGGGTGCCATTTTTTCCAGGCCATGGGATCATACCAATTTTTTTGCAGATATTGATGCTGAGTAAAGTGTGGAGGGAATTGAGATTTCTCTTGTGTCATGTCTATTGCCTTGGGTAGCCATGGCCATTTTTGGGCCACAAAACATATTTTTTCAGTTTTCCTAGTGCCCCCCTAATAGACTTCCTTCAGCTTAGGAAAAGAAGGGAAACTCTTAGTATCATGATTTTTCTCAGAGATACCAAATACATCTATGTTATTCAAAGGACACTCCCTTAAGGGGTGTTTTTTCCAACACTTAGAATGTTATTCAAAGGACACTCCCTTAAGGGGTGTTTTTTCCAACACTTAGAATAGAATATGGCTAATGCTAGGTCAACTTATTATTTCCTTTTATTTTCTTGAAAAGTATCCAATTGGGAGCTGAGCGAACTGAGGATATCGATCTTAAAATTGTCCAACATGTTCCCTATTTCAGCCCTATCAACTCCTCCACTTGATTATTTTGTGACCCTAGAGGATAGATCTCGAGGACCTCTCCCAGACTTAGTAATACCTCGTGAATATCATTTGTGCACTTCACAGATATTAACATAGGTCAACTGGGAGATATCTATAGCCCCCATAAGGTTTAATGCATATATACAGTCATCCTTAATCCCTCTAAGAAGGATAATATGTTGAGTCTTTGGATCATGTGTGTTTTTCTTAGTCCTTTCTAGGTTTTATTGGAACTTATCAATGTAATATTTGAGGCTTTCTTGCTCCCTCTGTGTCATCCTAAATATTTCTTCACGTATGTCCCTCACTTTGTAATAATCCTGGTATTTTTTAAGGAATTTTTGCTTCATCTCATCCCAGGTTTTGATGGAATTCCCTCTAAGCCACATAGACCAAAAAAGAGTTGCTTCTTTTAAGGTAGCAGGGAATAATTTGAGTTTGTGGGCATAAGAAAAGTAGTCATAGCTTCGAGAAAGGACATCAAATTTGAAGAGGAAGGTTTCAGGGTCCTCACTAGGTAAACCACAAAAGTTTGGCAAAGAAGATGACATGATGTTTTTAATTTGAAGAGTGCCATCAGATTCCTGAATGGGAAATTTGAATGTGATTGTCTTTTTTTTTTATGTTTCTATTTCTTCCCCCATATTTAATTTTTCTGAGGTTTTTCTATGTTATATTGATATTTGGTTCTTAACACATATGTTGTGGAAGTCTACCTGCAACCAAGTAGTTAGCAATATCTGCAAACCAAAGTGTGTTAGTGGATAAAGAAAACAAGTGTTCATCCAAGAAAGTGTCCTCTACAGGGACAACTTCTCCTTTATTGGTGATTCTGGAGAGGAAGTAAGTGACTACATTCTCTCTCCCTGGCTTATCAACGATTGAAATGCAAATTATTGTAGCAAGAGAAAACACCTGGTCACTCTGCCATTTGTGATGGGTTTGTTCATGAGATAATGAATGGCAGAGTGGTCGGTGTTTAGAAAGATAGAATAACTTGTGATATATTGGTGAAACTTATTAGTATCATATATGACAACAAGAAACTTTTTTTCAGTTATGGTATAGTTATTTTCAATGGGGGTGAGGTTCTTACTAACATAATAGATAACATATGGTTGTTTCTCCTCTTTCCTCCCTAGAATAGTTCCAACGGTTGTGTTTGAGGCATCTGTAGAGATATGGAAAGGTAGGGACCAATTGGGACCTCGCAAGACTGGTGCAACAGATAGTTTTTCTTTTAAAGTTTCAAATGCAGTTTGACATTGGTCATTCCAAGATAATTATGTATCTTTTGTAAGTAATTGAAATAGGAGAGATGTTATCTTTGTGAAATTTTCGATAAATATTCGGTAGTATCCTTCATGCCCTAGGAAGATATGAACATCCTTCTGGGTCATGGGCACTGGAATCCCACGAATGAATTCTATCTTGGCAAGATCCACTTGGATTCCTATAGGTGATATGTGGTGTCCCAGTACAACCCCCTGGATACAAAGAATATGAAATTTCTCATTGTTTAGGGAGAGGTTGGTCTCTTGACATCTGATCAAGACTTTTTCCAAATTGTCTAAAGCTTCTTGAATGGTGTCTCCATACACGGTAAATTCATCCATGTATATTTCTACACAATCATCGGTCAAGTTGGAGAATATTCCTAGGACATCCCTTTGGAATGTAGTCGAAGTGTTACACAATCCAAAAGGAAATACTCGGTAGGTGTACGTTCCCCATGGGTAGGTGAAAGTGGTTTTATCTTGGTCCTTGGGGATGATTTTCATTTGAATGTAACCATTGAACCCGTCGAGGAAAGAGAAGAACAATTTCCTTGCCAAGGTATACAAGACTTGATCAATGAATGGTAGCGGGAAGTAGTCTTTCAAGGTAGCCTTATTCAATTCCCTGTATTCGACATAGATACACTATTTCTCATTCTTCTTTGGCATAATAACTAGGGGTGAGACACACTTACTCTCGGAGATCAGGTAAATAAATTTTACATCAAGGAGCTTCTGGAGTTCTCCCTTGACTATATCCTTCAAAGTAGGGTTCATTCTTCATTGAGGTTGTCAAATAGGTTGGGAGTCCTCCTTAATATAGATGTGATGTGTAAATAGGTTAGGGTGGATTCGCTCCACGTCAGTATAGTCCCAATCGAAGGGAAGACTATGTTTTCTCAACATCTCAATGAGCTTTTTTTGTCGAGAGGAGTCTAGTTTAGCATTGATGTTTAAGGTTTTCCCGAGGTATATCTTGACAGCTAAGATTTGGTCCTTAGAGATAGAATTTACATGAACCAATTCATATAGTGGTTGTGTCAATTTAGTTCGTGAATAGGTTTCCTGGAAGTGATCCCCTAAGATGTGCTAGAAAGTTGGATGGTTGGTTGTATGAGGATGCGCCATGTAAGTGAAAATAAAATCATCCTCGGTATCTTATCTAAAGGTTAATGCTTGGCCAAGAGTCAACAAAGGCTGTGTAGATTCCTCGTCACTATCTTAAACCAAAGGATAATTTTATGGATCAACGAAAGGCTTAGCAGGAGGATAGAGGGTTATCTTTTTAGTGGAATTTCCATGGGATATGGTCATATCTCTTGACCTACAGTTGATATATGCGTCAACGGTGGCCAACCAGGGTCTCCCTAGGATCAATGGCTAACCTCCTAGGTTGGAATTTGGTTGCAATACCATAAAGTCAGTTGGGTAGTCCCACAAGTCTAATATCTATAGAAACAATTATGTCTTCCAACATCCCCTCGAGTTTTACTATAGATCTATCTGCTAGTTGAAGGACTGTAGGGGTCGGTCGCAGACCAAGCAATTGAATTTTTTCCATTATTGTTTTGGTCATTACGTTTATGGCTACCCCTAGGTCAACCAGATTAATGGAGATAGAATTATCATTAATGTTAACCTTAACAACTAAACTTCCTGGATCCATATACTTGGATATAAATACTTTTCCTAACATCAAATTGACTATCTTTCCTATGATGTGAACAGTTTTTGGATATTTCTTTTTCCTTCCTAGTTTCCTAAGAAAAGTTCTTGAAGAACCTTAACATAGGTTGAGACATACTTAATGTATTGGAACATAGGAAACACACACATTTTGAATTTCCCCTAGAAGATAAAAATCTAGTTGTGTGGGGGAATTCTCAATACATAACATTTATGGATAAGGTGGTCATGGGAAAAATTCTTGTTTATGAGACTGTTTTGGACTAAAGTCCTAATTTTCATTAGAGAAATCAATATTTTGATCATCTAGTTCTGGAGGATCATCCTCATCATCATGCTTCTCTTGGATGATGGGATGAGGTTGATCCTGAATCACTTTCCATGATCATAGATGGATGTCTTGACATTATGCAAGGGAAATGACATATGTTGGAAAGAAGGGTAGTTCAACATTGCAGGCGGGATTAACTAATTTGTTGTTCAGATTTGGTACTGGTTGGGCTGGCAATTGTGTTGGTCTCGGAGGAGGTTAGTTGGATGGTAGTTGTAGCTGTTTTAGTTGTTGTTGATGTTGGACTAGAGGATGTTGATGAGGAGTGAACTGTTCAAGAGTAGGTCCTCTCCAGCCTTGTTTCCAAGGCTTGTTTTGAGTTTGAGGGTGCCATTGTTTCCAGGCCATGGGAGCATACTGATTCTGTTGCAGATATTTATACTGAGTAAAGTGTGGAGGGAATTGGGATTTCTCTTGTGTCATGTCTGATGCCTTGGGTAGCCATGACCATTTTTGGGCCACAAAACATATTTTTTCAATTTTCCTAGTGCCTCCCTGATAGACTTCCTTTAGCTCAGGGAAAGAAGGGAAACTCTTAGTATCATGTTTTTTCTCAGAGATACCACACACATCTATGTTATTCAAAGGACACTCCCTTAAGGGGTGTTTTTTCCAACACTTAGAACAGAAGATGGCTAACGCTAGGTAACTTATTATTTGTTTTTATTTTGTTGAAAAGTATCCAATTGGGAGCTAAGCGAACAAAGGATATCGATCTTAAAATTGTCCAACATGTTCCCTATTTCATCCCTAACAACTCGTCCACTTGATGATTTTGTGACCCTAGAGGATAGATCCCGAGGACCTCTTCCAGACTTAATAATACCTCGTGAATATCATTTGTGCAATTAACAGATATTAGCATAGGTCATATGGGAGATATCTCTAGCCCCCATAAGGTTTAATGCATATATACAATCATCCCTAATACCTCTAAGAAGGATAACACGTCGAGTCTCGTGATCATGTGTGTTTTTCTTAGTCCTTTCTAGGTTTTATTGGAAAATATCAATGTAATCTTTGAGGCTTTCCTCCTCCCTCCATGTCATCCTAAATATTTCTTCACGTATGTCCCTCACTTTGCAATAATCCTTGTACTTTTTAAGGAATTTATGCTTCATCTCGTCCCATGTTTTGATGGAATTCCCTCTAAGCCTCATGGACCAAAAAGAGTTTCTTCTTTTAAGGTAGCAGGGAATAATTTGAGTTTTTGGGCATCGAAAAAGTAGTCATAGCTTCAACAAAGGACATCAAATTAGAAGAGGAAGGTTTCAGGGTCGTCGCTAGGTAAACCATGAAAGTTTGGAAAAGAAGATGACAAGATGTTTTTAATTTGAAGAGTGCCATCAAATTTTCGAATGGGAAATTCGAATGTGATTGTATTTTTTTTTATGTTTCTATTTCTTTCCCCATATATAAAATCTCTCCCCACCCGCACAAGGATTCTTATGAGGAAATGGAGTCTTCAGGTTCTTCAATAGGATTACTATGGATTTTATGACTCATATCCTTCAATGGAATGACCTTGGTACTGGAGAGGTTTGGAGGAAGGGGAGTCTATGGATAAACCAATAGTAGAGTCAATCTTGGGTGGTTCATTTGGATTATTGGATGCTATTTGTGAATAGTGGTGAGCTCTAGGGGTTTTTGGAGGGTCTTGTTTTTCCACACTTTTACAGGCCTGATTATTAGTGTCACATATGGTCCCTGCACCATGACCATGAGGTTTCTTAGTGCCTCGAGTCATGCATCGTGTGATAATTGCCAATTCACAATGTATTTGGCAAGGGATATCAAAGGGTATTTTACAATTCCCTAGGATTTCCCTTCAACCTTGTATTGTTTTTACAATGATCCTAAGGAAAAAGTCCTAATTCTTTGAGTGCCTCCCCAACAACAATGCCAAAATGACAAGGTGTAAATATGATTCTTAATTATTTGGTGTCACTTTACACTCTTTCACTTAGTTTTTCAACTCGGGGTTCAATTCGTACTTCTGAGGCATCCAGTGTAGTATACACAGAAAGAGAATTTTCATAAAGCTATTGGAAAAGACCAACTAAACTAGATCATGCACAAATCAAAGGAAAACATAAAAAGACGAAGTCACAGTGTTATAACACCCCAGCCCAACTGGTGGTACCTCTTAGGGTAAGATATTTGAACCCTCATAACCTTATGCCCTCGTGTGTTCACCTAGTGGGGTTACAGGTAAAGTGATTTCGTAGAACAAAAAATCAAATCAAAGAAAACTATCTATTTTACTTTAAATCACATGTTAAAATATCAGAAATGAAACTATTACTTGGTTAATATGCTAGAACTAGATTAGAAAATCATATAATTCCCTAAATTACAACTTTTTTAATGATATTCCAAATATTGTTACAAATAAGAAATGCAAGCACATATTTGGCATATAATATTAATATAAGCAAAGACTGATAAGGAAATCATTAGTCTGCATGAACCTAGGTCCCAACGTAATCTAATTTTCATTCTGTAGCATAGCACATGTGGCCATTATGCATCCTGTGGTATGCTTCAACACACTTCTAAGGAAAAGTAAAACAAAAAGTAGTCTAAATCAATAGCTATCTAAGAATTAACAACTGGAAAATATGCAAGAAAATAAAATAACATGGAGTCATACCTGTGAGTGGGCCCTAACTCACTAGTAGGCTTGTGCTTATAATCACCCAGTGACAGATCAGATTAACACTCCACACATAGACACCGATATATTAAATTAGAGTCTAAAAATGGAGTTGTCAGCTCTTACACGTTGTATAAATCTAAGCACACAATTGTCTTATTAATTGTCTCATGATCACTAGTGCACTAGTATATATACAAAATGTGGGAATCTGGGTGCTCCAAATATGGAGAAACCAACCCCTATTATGCTGCAAATCAGGATAAACAAGCAAATTAATATTTTCCGTTGATTTTCCCAAGTGTACATTGTTACATATCAACCAATTAAAACAATCAGCTACCTCCCATATTCCATGGATTTGATTTAAGCAATGGTTGAGTTGGTTCAACAATTTTGTGTCGTATCTTACCTTGATAACTTAGCATGTTTTGAGTAATGGACCCTGTGTCTTATACAGATACACTAGAAGTATCTTTATGCCCATAGTTGGAACCTTGATGAAGGTGTAATTCCCTTAATTTATTTCTATGTTGAATGTGGTTGGAGCCTTGCTGAATCTCGTGGAATATACTGGGAATCTAAGATGTTAATCTCCTTTGAATTATCCTCACGCTCGATGTTGAGTTATGCCAATACCTTCATGCCTTTAAATGTTGATTTTAATATTTTATTTATGATGTCTTCTTGCTGAAGGTATTAATTTAATATGTTGAATATTGCAACCTTATTGACTTGTAGCTTATGTTGGAAATATATTAATTTCCATTTTAGCTGATATATCTTCTTAAAATACCCACAATTGCACTTGAAATACTTTACATTTTATAAACATGGTCAGCTACTAAAATCACACATAATTAATAATTCAAATTTTCTTTAAAAACTTACACTAATTCTTAACCATAAAAACAAATCAAGATAATTAAGTGGCAAATTAGATAATACCTTGGAAAAGATAAGATAATGTAGAAGATGGGTTCATAGCAAGTATAAGGAGGAAAAAACGTACATGTATTATGGGTT
>CBVK0102064521.1:0-14848 GCA_900067695.1 Picea abies
TAGGGTAGCCCAAGTGACGCCCTCATTTATATATTTGATCTTTTCGATGTAAGCCAGGTTGGTTGCCAAAATTAGTATAGACAGTAACTATTGTATGTAATTTGAGTCTGGTCGAAACTTAATGAAAAAGTCATGTATCTTTGTTGAAAATATTCTAATTGTAGTAGTTGGATGTATTGTTTCCCTTTCTTACGTACATGCTTCCTGTTTTCTTTATTCATGTCCTTTTCTATCTAAATCGGAACAAAATTTCAAACTTGTGGATTCACTGCGCAGTGCCCCTTGTTCGCGCCATTTAGAAAAAACATTTTTCTTCTAAAAGTTAACTCTGAATTCATCTGTAGTGGTGCTCTGAGTTACTTCTTGTGTTTTCTCCCTGCCACACATTATGATTTTTCACTGAAGACTGTTGCTCTCTTAGCCTTATCCTCTCAAGTTCATTCACTGATTCATTTGTTTATGTCATTTGCTTGAATCGAATCCATATCCCAAAGTCTTACTTTCTTGTGCCAATATAACCAGAACCCATTATTTCCAAGGTGTTAAATCTATCCACAGATTTAAGGTCATATCCTGTGCAGAGACAAAGTCTACCAAGAGAGCCCTCTCCAGGTCCAAAAGGCTAGTTTTGGGCCCCAAAGTTGGTTGAAATAGTTACCTATGTCGTATGTTTATCAACCAAACAGATTTACCGAGTGATAATAAGAGGAACCATTCTTTTGTGGATTCCTAGCCCAGGCTTGGGGGTGACTTGCTATTGAGATTTGGAACAACAAGTCTATGGTTGGGTGGAACGTCCTTCCTAGGAAGTTGGTTGAACAAATGTTTTATAAAAGATAAGTCTCTATCCATTTTATTGATTTATTTATGAGTTCATGGTTATGCATTTACTCTGTGAATGAGAATAGTTTTTATATGTTGCTATAAATGTTTTATAAGTTGCATTCATGATATTTTAGAATGTTGTAGATGTATTTAATTATGGGTATCAGAAATTAGTTGATCATGAGTTTAAATCATAGTTGGTAAGTTATAAGATTTATTTAGCAAAATAAAATTTCGAATTTATGTGTTTTTCCACATGTAATGTTACCCGGTTGAGTTGGGGGATGTTGAAAAATTGTATCAAAGCTCAAGGTTCAAAATTGAGCTAGTAAGGGCCAGAAGTCAGCACGAATTGAGCAGAATCGTGGTTGCATATTTTGTCATGTGATGAATTTGGGGAAAAAATGGTGCACAGAAGTGAAATCCCTAAATTACAAGAAGGTTTTGAGTTTTATTACTTCAGATCAGTCAAAGTAGGTAATTCATGGCATCAAGTTGCAGGTTACAAGGTCGATTTTGGCCTAGAGGGTTGAAATCATGTAAAATTCAGGACGGTCGTGAAGTCTAGTAATTGACGACCCAGATTAATTCAACCATAAATATCAACGATTAAGTTTCAATCACATAGGATTAGAGCTAAGAATTCTTGAAAGGCCTTAAGGAAGAAGGTTTCGTAAATACTTGGATTCAAGCATGAGATTGAGTCTGAAGGGAGGAGTCTGATGGTACGAGCTGAATGAATGAGGACAGTTCATTGCATTAAGGGTCAATCCTAGTCATTCATCAAAAGTCAAGTTTCAAAAAAGTCAAGCCTAAGGGAAGATGCTCAAAAGAATGAGAGTCGTCAGATCAATCAGGGTCATTCTTAGCCATCAGATATCGGAGATTTTATTTCGGAGAAGTGTTTTTAGAGGTCTCAAGCAAGGCTTCCTAGAGGGATTCTGACATTGTTTCAGACTATGAGTTCGTAGGGAGTCTGAAAGTGTTTCGGACTATGAGTTCGAAGGTGTTATCACATGAAGTTGTCAAGGGTCGCAAGTAATAGCCACAAGCATAGGAAAGCATGAGGGTGCATTATTCAATAGTAGAGATCCCCTGTGCAGTTCAATTTAGTGCCATCTCTATGCGTGGTTTGATGGACGCTATAGTTGGCAGGCAGATAAGTTTTAGAGGGGGCACTAAAATAGAAGGTGCGCCTAGATCGTAGATCACAACCAAATCAATGGCCATGCTTCATTTTAGGCCGCAACATGCTCAGGCATTAAAATCCTTGAGCGGGCCGAAATCTAAACCATGGTATTGTGGGAAAGATAGATGGCAGAATGCGGTGAGTTTCGAGCCCAAAAGCAATGTGGGTCCAAACCACTTTCAACGGCCCTGAAATCATGTGCTCATTTAGCGCCGAATCCAATAGCATCACATGGCCGCCCCTTAGTCATCAAGCTTCATCTCGATCCCTAGGAGAAATCATTTAATTAAAAAGGACCGGTAGTTGAAACCTCGGCTCACTCCATAAATAGAAGGCATGGAGGGTCTGGTTGTGGAGATAGATCTTTTAGTCCAAGGTACCACGATGGACAGTTTTTCCTGTAGGCCCAAGTTGATCTGAGCTTGCGTTTGACAGAAGTATACACACACAGTCTGACAGAAAGATGCACATATGGAAAAGCCTTGGACATTATGGACATCTCGCGCTCATGGCAGTTTTCCACTGTTTTAGGTATAAATACATCAGTTGAATAATATGTTATGGTCGATGGTTGAGGAGAGATCCCTATTTGTAATAGTTTGATAGCAGCGTTGTTCTATGGTTATGTATGAGACCTGAGACTTTCTCATTAATAGAAGTCAATTTATTTCATCATCCTTTTCCCTCTTGTGTTGAAACACTCGTGCATGGAGGATCCGGATGAGATGTTGTAGTTTTATTGTAATGGAGGTTTGATTATAATGTTGTTATGATCTATTTCAGTATTTTATTTCATTTTCATGTTCCCTCTTATGTTGAAATGCTCGTGCATGGATGATACAAATGAGATGTTGTAGTTGTAATGTAACGGAGGTTTGATTATAATGTTGTTGTGATATATTTTAGTATCTTAAACTTAAGCTCAAGAGTGCTCTTGTGCCTGATTTTTTCTGCACCGAGCTACTTGAAGGCCTGATGCTCATGGCAGACTTGTCCACTTTCCTCACTAAGTCTTACTCCTTCTCACCTTTAGCCTTAAACCACTGACTGAGGCTAATGAGAACCTCATTTTCTTATGCATTCCTAGCCTAGTTTTATGTGTTTAAACATTCTCATGCTGAGCTTTGTCCATTTGACCTCCACTCATAAACCTACCTCCATAAACATTTTTATGGGTACTGGGCTTATCCTCCTACAATCTGAGGGTGACTCTCAGTGCTAACAGAAGGGAGTCTAATAGTGTTTGGACTACAATTTTTAGGGAATTCACATAGAGATAAATTGAAGCTTTTCAATGGGAAGGATCTGAAGAAACATTCTGACATGACTGCAAAGGTCTAGCTATAGCTTGGAAAATCCCATAATATCAACGATTGGTATTGATCCCTATTTTGAGATCAATAGTTGGATCTAAAGACTTTTATAGCAGTAAATTAGCAAATTTTCCCACAAAGAAATTCCAATATTTGAAGGTCTTCATCTTGCGGGGCATTTTTGAGGGACTAAACAATGTTTTTAGAAAATAAATTGGTATCAATCTATGTTTCCTTCTAGGACACATAGATTCTTCTTCTAAGAATACAAATCTTGGGGAGAGATTTTAAATAAGATAAATGGTTTGCAAAATGGATCTTGTATGAGGGAGTTGCAGCTAAAACAGTCAAGGGTAAAAATTTAGTACCATATTTATTCTAGAGGGCATAACTCCTAGCTCAAGAGTCATTTTGGGGCCCAGAAGACTTGATGGAAGTCTCATGCACTGTAGAAGTCATCCATGGAGCCAAATTTGATTTATGGGTAGCTAGATATGTGATGGAAAAGAAAGAGGACACTTGTAGCAGGGAGGGATGAAAAAGGGAAAATGGTCAAAACTTCCAAAGTCCATAAATTTCTACTTGAAACTCAGAATTGGGAAAATAAATAGTCAATGGAAAGGTCTTGAGGATGAGAATCCATCTACTAACCCAGAAAATCAATTTGAGTGGAAAATTTTGAAGTCAAATCAAAAGAAGATGACTAGTGGCATTAAAGGGAAGAAAATTTATGATTTCTTTTCCAAATTGTGTGTGTATTTATTTTCATCTAACAAAAACTATTTACATGCACATTTTTTGCATAATTAGAGGTTCATAGAAACATTTTGGTTTCTATATGAGAACCAAAACAATGGAACATGCCCAAGGATCCTACAGTCATGAGGAAGTGTTCAAAGGTTTTCTTGTCATCATGGGGAATGATGAGATAGAGTTGAATGGAAGAAGATATAGGAAAGAGCATGTAACTATGAGGATCCTACAGAGAGAAGTGAAAATTTATAGGGTTTATAATGAAAATATTATGAAGGCTCAATAGGAAATAATTCAGAGATTGAACATGTTTCAGAAGCAATCCAAAAAGGACTCTGGCATAAGGAAAGAAGCTAGTGTTAGGAAAGTGACAGCATCAAAATCCCATAGCAGAAGGGATGAGCATGGGAATGATAGGAAGTCAAGGAGTAGGAGCAGGCACCATCATTCCCCAAAGAAATCCACTAGGATATCTCATTCTATTTCAAGGCCAGGGAGTAGCCCAAGTGTGTCTCCTATCAGAAGGAAAAGTAGAAGGTCAGAGGGAGACATATTGTAGGGTGAACTCAGAAAGATCAAGCCTCCAACTTTCAATGGTGAGCATAGGAAGGGAGAAGAGGTCGAGTACTGGCTAGTGGAAATGAATAAATATATCCATTTGAATGAATACCCCTCCAAGGTAGAAACAAGAATTGAAACCTACCACTTGCAAGGAAAGGAAGTCATGTGGTGGGATCATCTTAAGAAAGCCAAGAATCTTGATAAGAAGAGGGTCTCATGGAGGCATTTCAAAGAATATTTCCAAGAGAAATATTTTTCTATGCATTGATATAAGAGGAAGATGAAATATTTTTTTGAACTCAAGTTGGGAAGCATGAAAATGGATGAGCATGAGAAGAGGTTCTTTGAATTGTTGAAGTATGGTGACTTCGTAAAGGATGAAAAGGTCAAAATCCAAATGTTTTTGAGTGGTTTACCCTCCATTTACAGTGACAAGATATGGTATTATATCCCCAAGACTTTGGAGGAGACCATAAGGAGAGAAAGGAATCTCTATGAGAAGATCAAAGGGAGGCTAGTCTTTCAAAAGACTTGGAACAAAAAGATGAAAGGAAATAGGGAGAAAAGGCAGAAAGGTTTTAAGACACCCTTTTTTAAGTACAACTCTCCAGCAAATCAGCATGGTTGTTCAACCCAAAATGAACACAAGATAGCATATCCTTTTGGGAAAAGGACAAGGTAGCATCTTGTACAATGTTGGGGATGTTAGGGGAATCACTTGTATAGGGACTTCCCTCACAAAGGAGAAAGAATGAGAATTGTCCACAACATTTAGGCAGATGAAACACTGGAAGATATGGGAGGAATCATGCCAAGGATTTAGGCAGCCTTGGAAAACAAGCAAGAAGAATATAAGTCCCCAATGATTGAAGTGGAAGGTAAGATTGATAACCAACCCATAGAAATTTTAATTGATTCTGGAGCTATCCATTGTTACATAAACTCTAACATTATTTAAAGATTTCACTTGCAAAGGAGTAAGAATACAAAATCTTGGTTAGTTCAATTAACCACAAGGAATAAGAGAAAGATTAATGAGTTGGTTACATAGTGTCCAATAGACATGAATGGACTCAACAGAAATGTAGATGTGAACATTATACCTTTGGGTTCATATGACTCTCTCATTGGCATGGATTAGTTGGAAAAACACCATGTTTTCCTTGATTGTTACAAAAAGACTATAACTTGTCTTGATGAACAAGGGAAGCAAAGAAAGATTCAAGGAATTCCATGAGCTGTAGTTTTTAGAGAAATTTCAGCCATGCAGTTGAAAAAGAGTTTTAGGAAGGGATGTCAATCTTTTGCATCCCAAGTGGAAGAGGCAACTAGTGATAAAGTGGCAAGTCTTGAATACTATCTGGTCTTAAAATATTTTGAAGATGTTCTTAAGGAGATCCCAGGGTTTCCACCAAAGAGAGACATTGATTTCTCTATTGATTTGGTGACAGGTGTTTCCCCGGTGTCCAAGACACCTTACACAATGGGCATGCCAGAACTAAAAGAGTTGTAGATTCACCTAGAGGATATTTTGAAGAAGGGGTATATATGTCCAAGTGTGTCACCTTGGGGATCCCTATTTCTTTTTGTGAAGAAGAAAGATGGAACATCAAGGCTTTGTATTTATTTTAGACATTTGAATAATGTCACTATAAATAACAAGTATCTCTTTCCAAGGATTGATGATTTATTTGATCAGCTAAATGGTGAAATAATATTTTCCAAGATTGACTTGAGTTTAGGATATCATCAAAATAGGATAAAATAAGAAGATACAAGAAAGAAAGTGTTTAGAACAAGGTATGGGCATTAAGAATTCATGATATTTCCATTTGGAATATCAAATTCCCTAGCTATTCCTAATGAATGGAGTGTTAAGGGAGTAGTTGGACAAGTTTGTAATTGTTTTCTTAGAGGAGAATGAGGAGTATCTGAGAATGGTGCTAAAAAATTTAAGGGAGCATAAATTGTATGCCAAGTTAAGTAAGTGCATCTTTTATCAAAATAAGATCCATTACTTGGGGAATATTATTTCAGTAGATGGGATAGAAGTCGATCCTGAGAAGATATAGGCCATTAGAGGATGGCCAACGGTAAGAAATTTCACAGAGGTCAGATCGATTATGGGTCTTGTGATTTGTTACCAAAGACTCTTTAAATGGTTTTCAAAGATTGCAAGACAAATCACTTATTTGCAAAAGAAGGGAGTGAATTTCAAATGGACACCAGAATGTGAAGAGAGTTTCCAGCAGTTGAAAAAAAAATTGACAAGTGCACCCATTTAAAGATTATCGATCCTGATGAAGACTTTGTAGTGTGCATGGATGCGTGGAAGGACTCAGTGGAGTCCTCAGTCAAAAATATCATGTGGTATGTTATGAGTCTCAAAAATTAAAAGAGCATGAGAGAAATTGTGCTAATCATGATCTAGAGTTAGCAGCAATTGTACAGGCATAAAAATGTGGAGACATTATCTCATGGAGAATAGGTTTGAGCTAAGAACAGACCATTGTGGTCTAAAACATTTATTTGGACAACCAACACTAAATTTCAGGAAAACAAGATGGTTGGAGTTTCTTCGTAAGCACAATTTTGAAATTAAAAATATAAACAGAAAAGAAAATCAGGTGGTTGATGCACTCGATAGAAGAGCTCATGAAGCGCATATTTCAGCCATCAACATGTACAAGACATATTTAAAAGAACAAATTCTCGAAGCAGCAAATTTAGATTGGTTTTATTTGCAAATAAAAGAAAAATTACAGCAAAGCAATTTACAACATAAATTTAGAAATTATGAATTGAAAGAGGATGGGATCCTCTTATACAAAGGAAAGGTGTATGTGCCAAATTACATAGAGCTGAAAAAATATAGTGTTGAGGGAAATGCACATTGTTCCATATATTGGCCACCCAGGATATAAAAAATCCATTATATTTTTAAGGAGACAATACATTTGGCCGGGAATGAAGAAATAAGTGGCTAACTTTATAGCCCGGTGTCTAGAGAGACAAAAGGTGAAAACAGAGCACAGAAAACCAGCGGGATTGCTACAACCATTGCCTATTCCATAATGGAAGTGGGAAGTGGTTACAGTGGATTTTATTACAAAGTTTCCTAGAAAAGTGAAGCAACACGACTTCATCATGGTAGTGGTAGACAAATTGACTAAGGCAGTGCATTTTATTCTAGTGAAGACAACACACAAGGTAACAAACATTGCAGAGATTTACATGAACGAAGTTTCCATACTACATGGAGTGCCTAAAGAAATAGTTTCAGATAGATATTTCAAGTTTACATCCAAATTTTTGTGAGGTTTGTTCAAAGGATTTGGGACAAATATGAATCTTAGCACAATGTATCACCCAAAGTCAAATGGGAAAACAGATAGGACCAATAGGATAATTGAGGACATGCTCAAAATGTATGTGATGGATCAGCCATAAAAATGGGAAGATTATATCCACTTAGTGTAGTTTGCTTATATTAATGGGCATCAAGCCTCATTAAAAATGATCCCATTTAAATATTTGTATGGAAGGAAGTGTAACACACCAATGAGATGGGATAACCCAGCAGACAGAGCCATCATTGGGCCAAATTTGTTAAAGGAAATGGAAGAAAAAATGGCAAGGATCGGGAAAATTTTAAAGGCTTCCCAAGACAGGCAAAAAATTTATGTAGACTAGACAAGAACAAATTTTTTAGATATTTTAAAGTGGGGGAACATGTTTTCCTAAAATTTAAAGAAAAAAGAAGTGAGCTCAACCCTGACTGCATGCAACATGCATCCAGTGATCATATTGTGGAAACACATATCAAGGGAACTTGACAACAAAGGATCCAACTTTATCGAGTTATCAAATCAGAGAGACTCTTGTAACAAGGCAAGTGGCTCACCCGGGGCCAAATTCAGCAGAAACTTCCTCATCTGATGGGGGAACTCAACACAATCAAGACCATTTCTTCCTAAGGGGGGAGGATTGATCTAGATGGATGTCAGTGGCATCCCACCTATTCCAACCGGTTCATTTTGGAAGTTTGGAATTTTTTTCCTAGTTTTTGGGTCCCTGACTTCTGGGGCCGTTTTGAGGCCCTAAACAACATTTTTATGGCTCACCACATTTAGATTGTAAATGGAGTTAGATTTTGATGGAAAGATGTGTAGTCCTCAGATAGAACTTTCCAATAGGCTATCGTGCTCCTAAAACGGAGATCATATGCAAAAGTGACGACCATGGGAAGTTGATGTACCATCTTACCCCAACCGGGCCCACATGACTTTTGGCGCTTCATCTCCTAGGGTTAGGATTTTGGATGTCTAGGTTTTTTGAATTCATGCTTATTGTAAATATAAAAATGCCTTCAGAGCCTCATTGTAATCATCTTCTTGCGAATGAGCACAATCGTCACGTCTCTTCTCAAAGATAAGACGCCACCATTCCAACAAGCTTGTTTTCCACTTCATTTTACAATTTTAGCTTATTTCCTTATTAAATAGAAACCAATTTTATTGTATCTTTGTTATTATGTGTTAAAAATATTTTAATAATATGTACTCATTTCGTTTTGCCCATAAAATCCAGATCAATTGTTTCCAAAAATTGGCAGCAAGATATTGTGAACCATTCAAAATATTAGAAAAGATAGGGCTATTTTCATACATGCTAGAATTTCCTACATCCATGAGAGTGCATAATGTTTTTCATGTATCACTATTAAATAAATATGTGTATTACCCTAACCCCATAATTGATTGGATTGTGATTTAGGTGGAAAACGAAGGGGATTTTTGGGTGGAACCAATACACATCTTGGATTGAAAAGTCAAAGTTCTTAGGAAAAAATCCATAGGGATAGTAAAGGTTCAATGGACTTGCTATGGTCCTGAAGATGCAATATGGGAGCATGAAGAAACTATGTGGGAGGATTACCCGCAAATTTTTGTCAATTTTGAAGAAAATAGAAGATAAAAATGCAAGAGTCCATTTTTGGGTAGCTAGGTTACAAAACCATATCTTAGAATTCTTGGTCACCTATGTTGATATTCCTAATGAAACAATGGTACAATCTAATGTACTAGAGAAAGTGAAGGGGGTGCATTCCTTGGATCAATATGTTAAGAAGAATGAGAGATTTTGGTTGGAATTGTTGTTGGGGAGTAAACAAATTGTAGAATTTTATTCTCTGAATATTATAATATAAATTTGTATATGTATTTCGGCATGGTGTTGTGCATCAATGATGATGCACAATTTTATGGGAGGGGTAATGTAACATCCCCACTATAATCCCTAGTTTAATTAATGCATAAGGTAGATATAGATGTGTCTATGGACAAGCAATGTAAATGTGAAATGTATTTTTTGAATTGTAAATAAATATAATGTAATGCCAGTTGTTGGGATATGGACAGAGATGGGGGATGATTAATCCACAAGAGAGGGGGAATTCCTAGAGAGTTCCCAAGAGGGGCCCAAAGGGAAATAATTTATGGGTATTAATTCAAACCCACATTTCTGAATTTTATTATCATTTGGGGAAAACTTCTAATTTATGGTTGAGTGTATGAGAGCCCAATCATTGAATATATGTCATAGGGTGGGTGTGAGAGTCACATCCCATAGTTATTAGAGAGCATGGGGTTGATGGTACTATCAACATTGGGCACATTGAGAAATCAATTTTCTGGGAGAAAGAGAGGAAATTTGTATGAGTAGTAACAAGGAATTTTAGACATCCAATTTTTACAGGAACAACAAGAGAGAACAGGGAGAAGAGCTTGAGAGATGGAATAACAAGGATGGGTGAGTTATGGAGCATGATGGAGCATTTTTTTATCATTTTGGAGATGGAAATTGAAGAGCCGGGTTGTCAATCCTAAAGAGTGAAATCATGGGTGAGTTGCATTGTATCAACAAGTGTTTGTTGTTGGTTTTGTTGGTAGTTTTTCCTATCATTAAGTTCCCTTGAGTTCCTAATTGAGAGATTCATATTTACTTGTGCCATAGAGACCATGATAAAAGAATGGGATCCTGATGGATTGAGAGCAATGAAGGGATACATTCCTTGGGTTGGGAAGGTCAAGAGGAAGAGAGCTAGAGGGAATTCGGGATATTTGTAGGAGAAAACCAGTGGGTTGT
Source organism: Picea abies (assembly GCA_900067695.1). Classification (NCBI taxonomy): domain Eukaryota; kingdom Viridiplantae; phylum Streptophyta; class Pinopsida; order Pinales; family Pinaceae; genus Picea; species Picea abies. The sequence continues at coordinate 10,789 of CBVK0102064521.1, forward strand.
GTGATATTGAGTTGTGAGGGGACTATGAGAGGCACCCTTCTTTTGTGGATTCCTATCCCCATATCGAGGGTGACTTGTTGTTGGGATTTGTATTAGTAGGCCTATGGTTGGGTGGAACATCCTTCCTAGGAAGTTGGTTGATTTTTTTTTTATAAAAGACAAGTGTCTATCTATTTTGTTGAGTTATTTATGAGTTCATGGTTGTTCATTTACTCTGTGAATGAGAACGATTTTTATAAGTTGTTATAAATGTTTTATCAGTTGCGTTCATGGTTTTTCATTTACTCTGTGAATGAGAACCATTTTTATAAGTTGTTATAAATGTTTTATCAGTTGTGTTCATGGTATTTTAGATTGTTTTAGATGTATTTAATTATGGGTATTAGAAAGTAGTTGAACATGTGTTTAAATCATAGCTGGTAAGCTATAGAATTTATTTAGCAAAAGCAAATTTCAAATTTGTGTGTTTTTCCACAAGTAATGTTCCTTGGTTGAGCTGGGGGACGTTACAATACCCTAGATTAATGATTCATGGTCGATCTATGATGGATCCCTAGAGGGAATGAGGATTTTCTGAGGGACTACAATGTAAGGAAGGAAGCCTTATCCCTTGGGTACTGAAGACTAATGGGAAAGGGAGTCAAGAAGTTGGAATTGATGTAGGAGTCACGTCACTATGAAATTATTGAGTATGGGGTTTTTTATGTGGATTACAGCCAACCATAGGAGCATGTTTATCATTTTGGAATCATAGCCCCAACTTGGGGGTGACCTGTTGCAGAGAGAATTGGTGCAACAAATCCTATGGTTGCATGGAACATTCATTGTTTGTATCTAGTTGTATAAATGTTCATAAACATAAGTGTTCTAACCACTATGTTTATTTATTGTCTTAATGTTGTGTTTAAGTGCTATGCTTTATTCTTTCTCAATGCATTTGAATGTTGTGTATGCTTAAATAATTTGCATTTGTAAACATTTTCATGATTAATTGCATGAGTTTATTTATCACCCTACACATATTCATTTTTAAACTTGTATCAAAGTTATGTCATGGCAACTTGGTTTAATAATGTGGCTCGACATGGGATCTCGATACATTATAATATTGGGCTATAGAAACTGCTTCTTGGTGCAATAAAATTATGATATTTTTCAAATTCAAGGGTATGAATGGTCATTGTGTTCCTCTCAAATATTTTTATAATCACCATGATTGCTATCATTTATTTAAATTAAACTTTTTTCCACACTCAAAAATTGATTAAAACATTTTAATTAACCCAAAGTCAACATTGAGTAATTTTGACAAAAAGGAATATCAACATTTTGATATCTATCAACTTATGTAATATGATTGATCATTTCCCTCCTCCCAAATAATATTACCTCAAATATTTTATACTTATCCCTGATAACCATCATTATTTTCACAAGTTCAAAAATTTATTAAAACCAAATAATCAATATAATTGAGATAAAATAAAATAAAATAAGCATGCACTCATGATGTAACATACCCCATCCCAACTAAGGCCCATTACTTGAGTAAATACACATAAATTCAAAATTGTATGTTAATTAATCATGTAGCTTACTAGCTACAAGAATACACACATGAATTTAACCATTCTTCTATCATTAATTTAAATACAGCTACAACATGTTGAAATAAAAATGAGTGTAGCTAAGTAATTCCATACAAAAAAATATATAAACCATTCACATACACGGAGTTATAACAAAACAGTGTATCTCATAAAATAATGCAGAACACAGATAAACACTTATCTTTCCAAAATAGTTTTGCAACTAGAGCTTAGGATGGGCATTCCACCCAACCATAGACTTGTTTTTCTAGATATCAACAGAAATCCACCCTTGACCTGGGGCTAGGAATCCAAAAATGAGGGTGTCTCTCATAGTCCACTCACAGCTCATATATCCCACAACCCACTAGAATTCTCATGCAGCTATCCTGATTTCCATCAACTTTCTCCCTCTTGACTTTCCCAACCCAAGGAATATACCTCTTCACTTCTCTCAATCCATCATGCGTAACATTCATTTATTCGGGTCTCTCTAGAACAGGTAATCAATAATATCACTATTGTGAACTCAAGAGAACTCACTTCTAGGAAAAACTACCAGTAAAACAACAAAAATCACCTATTGTTACAGTGCAACTCACACAAGAGTTCACTCTTCAGGCCTGACAACCTGGTTCTTCTACAAGTATGAAAAATTTCTTATTCAGTATTCAACAACTCCAAAAACACTCCAAAATTCCCCCTCCCTTGTTTTTCTAGCTCCAGAGCTCTTCTTTTCCTTATTCTCCCCCTGCACGTGCAAAAACATTATGATTTTCCTTTTCTAGTGTCTCATTTAACCTCCTTACAAGGACAAGCATTTAATTAAGTACAAGTTTAACACATTAAAGTGGCATTAACATTTAAAATATATATATCATTAAAAAAACAATACAATTCCCTACAAATTGTTTTTTACTACACATCAAAATTCACAAGGCGTATATGAGTTTCAAGGGCTTCAATTTAAATATATATGTAAAATGAAAAAATTTCATCACCACATTTCACTAAAAAGTGGAACACATCATTATGGACTCACCCATTGTTGTGATTGAAGAAAAAGTGTACATAAATTATTCCAAAGGTTTTTAGGTGCATGAGCATGATGCCCATATTTGCAGGGTGAAGAACATCATTTATGGATTGAAGTAGGCACCACAAGCTTGATAATGTAGGATTGATGAGTTCTTACTAAACTTGGAGTTTACTAAGACTAGTGTTGATCCAAATCTTTATGATTTGCATCTTAAAACACATTTGGTTGTCTTGGTTATATATGTGGATGACTTTTTAATGCACTTGACCAGCAAAAACAACAAATATTGAGTAATTATTCAATAAATATATATAGTATAAAAGTAAATAAGACAAGAAATGATATAGAACCTGCAAAATAAATCCCTTGTAATGATAATCTAGAAAGAAAGAGCAATTTTCACAGGCCTCATAGAGTGGGAAGCCTCCTTTGAGTAGAGATCTAATACAATAACAACACTTGACAAAAAATTGAACAGACTTCTAGCTCTATAAATAATTTCTTACTAGAAAAACCTTAATTACTTGCAATCCCATCATTCATGAGTATAAACCTTGAATGTGCTTAGTAAATATGAAATTCAACTAAGAGTGGTTTTTGGATATAAAAAACTTCATATGGTGAAATTTTGGTAGTGCCATGATAAGTGGTATTGTACCACCATTTTGCAAGGGGTAACTACTATGCCCACCAGTATTGTCAGTATAATAAAAAACATCTCAAATAACTTTTTGAGAACTTGTTGACCACGTTTGTTTAACCATCATTTTGAGGATAATAAGTTGTGTTCATTTTCAAATGTGTGCCCTATACTTCAAACATCTTTCACCAAAATTTCCTAGTGAATGTGGGATCATGATCCAACACAATGGAATTGGGCATGCTATTTAAATTAAAAATATAATCCATGAAATCTTGGGAAACTGTAGAGGACATTAATGGGCATAGTAAAGCACAAAAATGAGCATATTTGGGAACATAGTGAACTACCATCATCATTACCAATTGTTTGACTACGTTTGGGAGTCCTACTATAAAATTCATGGAAATGCTAGTCCAGATAGTGGTTAGTATCAATAGTTATTGAAATACCCTAGGGGTCTTCACCATATCACCCTTGTTCCTTTGAAAAGAATATCATTTAGCTAAAAACTTATGGATGCCCCTTTTCATGCCTTCACAAAAGAAATATCAATTATCTCAATCATAGGTTTTCTAAAAACCAGAGTGACCCACTATACGGGATGAATTCAGCTCCTCTAACACCCTTTGTTTTAAAGTTGAATTATGCACCCAAAAAATGTGCTTGGTATACCTCAAGTCATCATGTTTCCAAGTATATCCATAAGAGATATTGGGGTCATCTTTAATTATTTGGATGATTTAAAACACTATATCATTTTCCAACCATTATTGTCAAGATTTGTTACAA
>CBVK0102064524.1:0-10736 GCA_900067695.1 Picea abies
TGTATGTGATGGATCTTCCCGATACCAACATCATCCTAGGGGTGCAGTGGCTCAGCACTTTAGGACCCATCACCACAAATTACAAGACCATGGAAATTTCCTTTGTGGGGGAAGGAGGATGAAAGGTTGTGCTCAGGGGCATGACAGGTAACTCTGCCAGAGTGGTCACGGCCAAGAGGATGGAAGCCATCTTCAGAAGGGAAGAAATTGTATATGTAGCGGAATGTAAGATCTCAACACGGGTGGATGAGAAGGGAAAGGTGCATTACACACCAGAGATCAAAAGAATCCTTGACAATCACCATAAAGTGTTTGGGCCAATTCCTCCAGGTGTGCCACCAGACAGGGGGTTTGAACACATCATTGAGCTAGAAGTTGGGGCTAAGCATGTTATCACCACACCCTATAGGCATCCCAAGAAGTATAAAGACAAGATAGAGAAGGCCATCAAGGAGCTTCTAGACATGGGACACATCAGACCAAGTTCAAGCCCATTTGCTTCATCAGTAGTCTTGGTGAAGAAGAAGGATGGAACGATGAGAATGTGCATTGACTTCCGAGCTCTAAATAAAAAGATGATCAAAAATAGGTACCCCATACCCAGGATTGATGAGTTATTGGATGAGCTGCATGGAGCTATATATTTCACAAAAATTGATCTTTGCTCGGGCTACCATCAAATCAAGATGAGGGAGGAGGACATCTCAAAAACAACCTTTAGGTGTCACTATGGCCATTATGAGTTTTTGGTGATGCCCTTTGGGTTAACCAATGCCCCAGCCACATTTCAGTCTTGCATGAACCATGTGTTCAACAAACAACTGCGGAAACACTTGTTCAACAAGAAAATCAGTTAGAGATCAGGGGAGGGTGAAAAATTTAATAGAATCCTTCATTGGCCAGGAAGCCTGATGGTGGGAAAACTAGGCACCACAATTGCAAACATGGAACACCGCTACCTTATATTTTGTAGAACGATTTGGCATAAATAAGTTATCAGTGCAAGTCGACACATTGACTTTCAAACCTGGTTTTGACCCTATCATTCACATCCACCAATGTGATAATAATTGAAGAAGAGTAGGCTACTGGGATGAAAGGGTATGGACACACATGTTCCCAAATACATTGGATGACATACTACATAAGTGGTATAAAATTGAAGAAGCATGTGGCCACATGTTCAGCTGGAATGAAATTAAAGAAAATGTCATCAGAGATTTTGAATTCATCCTAGAGGAGGCACATTTGTGAGGTCATAAAAGAATTATTTTTTTTCGCTAAAAACCAAATCTCAATGAAATATACAAGAGAGGAAAAGCCAAAGTTGACATAGGATGGACTTCAAACTACAATTTTGTGTTGGTGCAAAATCAAGACAATATAATGTCTCATCGAATAGACATGGAAAACATATGTTTTCTAGGTGTTATTGGATATATCAGTAAATGAGGACATAAACTGATCTCCCTATATCCACCTAGATCTAGAACAAAACAAGACAAGGCATGGCACTTTACCTAAGCTCTAATCATTGAATCTATTGTCAAAGAAAGGATGAGTAACATAGCTTTGAATATCACCTTCTTGTGTCTTTGTTGTCCCTCTTTGCTTCGGTTCTCTTGTACTATTGATCCTGTAATGGAACACAAACCAACCAAAGTGAAATCAATAATAATATATTTAATGAAGACTTATACATGTGTTCAAGGAATCATGTAATAAAATGAGAGTGATTTTATGGGAAGTAAACATACCACTATATTATATTAAGAGAAAGTGGAATATACAACCAAACAACCTTGATGTTGCTAAGTTCTCTTTCGGTGGCACTTGCTCTCGACACACACACTTGCTCCAAGCTTGCATGAAGATGATCCATAGTAAATTGATAAGCTAAGATGAAACCTTCAAGAATCTGATGTAGAGTACCTCACACAATTTACAACATATTCAAACTTAACCATTCCTTACCTTCTCTTGCTTACTTAATGCTTAACCTTTTCCATGAGACATTCATCATTATATAGAATAAAGAGAGATGGTTAAAGAGATCAAGATGATCCCACCAAATCAGAGAGGTAGGTAATATCTCAACCACATGGATGCCACCTAATATTCTAGAAGATTCCTTCTATAAATTTCATGAACTTCTTCCTTTTTCTCAGTTTTAGAACACCACTGCACCTTGTCTATATAACAGCCTGCGGAAACCCCGTGGGCTAGGTTTAGAGCAGCCTGCGGAAATAAACATTTTTGCATTGTACAATACTACTAGCTTGTGACATCCTTCTAAAAACAAGCCTTGTAGAGTAGGAAATCAGTTATGTTTCTCATGCGAAAGATCCTTTTGAGAGGCTAAATACATGCTTGTAGACACATCACCAGGGTGACCAAAATAATGTGTAACACTAGGTCAAATTTTTCAATGGAAGAGAAGTCATCGTAGAGTAAATAATTAGGTAAATACAATTTATTTGGTGTCTAAGGAAGACAAGGAAGATACATAAAAATCATACTTTTGCCTGATTTATAATGAGGTTGTAGAAGGAGAATGATGACTAGATGAATCTAAAGCACATGAGTGGATGGATGAAAAAATTAAAACTAAGGAATTCAGCATCTCAATAGATGGCCAACTGAAATTGGTGAAAATAGGTGACTATTGGTCAGACAAGAAAACTAGAGAAATAGTTGACATATTGTGAGAATATCAGGATTCTTTTTCATGTGATTTCAAAGACGTGAAAGGATTTGTGCAAGATATGGGGGATATGGAAATCGACCTCATCCTGGGGGTGAAGCCCATCAAAAAATGGCCATATAATCTAGCACATAAGTATAATCCCATAGTTTAAAAAGAGATAGAGACAATGTTAGTCATCAACATCATATACCCTATTAAAAAGTTAGAATGGGAAATATTGATGGTCATGCAACCTAAAAAGCATGACCTAAATAAACTAAGAATATGTGTTGACTTCCAGGTATTAAACAAGCTAATAATAATCGATCCATTCCCAAAATCATTCGTTGATGAAATCAATAATGAATTTGGTGGGAATGAATTTTATTCATTCACAGATGAGTTCTTGGGCTACAACTAAGTATCAATTGTGAAACAAGATCAGGGGAAAAAAACATTTTTCTCTGAGTTTAGGTCATTCACATATAGAGTAATGTCATTTGGGCTCAATAATGTTGCAACACTATTTTCTTGGATAGCAGTCAAATCATTATAGGAATACATATACAAAACAATGGTTGTGTTCTTTGATAACTTGACCATTTATAAAATATCACATCCAATAGATTTGAATGATGGAAATATGTAGACAAATTCACTCGTCTCTAAATATCAAAAAATGCATCGTTGGCACACAAATTTTTTTTTTTTTGGGTCACATTGTATGAAAATATATAATCAAGATCAACATGGCTAAACTCTAAGTTATTCTTGACATAAAGACACCAAGCAATCAAAAGAAAATAAAAATATTCCTTGGTAATACTAGATAATATAGAAATTTATTCAAAATTACTATCATATAACCTTCCTAATCGAAGAGCTGCTAAAAAAATAATTTGAATTATAATAGAGACAAGAATGTAATGATACTTTTGAGATGTTAAATAGAAAACAGGTAGAAGCACCCATATTAATATTTCAATACTGGTAATAAAAGTTTCACATCCATGTCGATGCATATAATGTTATTTCCATATAAGTACTATTCCATCCATATGACACCATGGTCGGCCACCCCAATGCATACACCAATCAAATGTTGAATAAAGTTGAAAGACATTATTCAATGACAGAGTGGGAGGATCTAGCCATGATCTTTGCCCTTAAAACATTTCAACATTATTTATTGGAAAATCCATTCATCTTGTTCATGGACCATCAGGTGTTTAAGTACTTAGTAAAAAACTTGGTCCATCAGGGAAAAATATGTCAATGGCTATTACTATTCCAAGAGTTTGACTTTGAAGTAGTAGATCGACTAGGAAAAAATAAATGTCGGCCCAAACCATCTATCCCAACTTGAGACAAGAGAAGACCTTATTGGGATAGAGGATGACTTACCTGATGCAAATTTATTTCGGGTCAAATCTTCCCCTAAGGAACTTGAAGAAATCACAAACTTTTAAGAGGAGGGGAAGTCTCTTGATGATCTCCTATCTAAGAAAAGGAATATCATGACATTAAAAGCAACACCATTCACTCTCATGAATGGTGATCTCTATAAGGTAGGTACTTATGATATTCTGAGAAGATGCACACTAGAACATGAATGAGAAGATATAATCAATGAAGTGCACATGGGCCTTGCAGGAGGTCATTTTCAAGATGACACGACAACCAAAAATATCTTTCAAGTAGGTCTTTGGTGATTGAGCGTACATAGGGAATGCCAAGAATAGTTGAGAAGTGCGATAATTGCCAAGGATGGGTCGAAATTTTTTCAAAAATGAAATTCCATTACATTCAGTAAATCCCAATTTACCATTTTATATTTGGGATATCGACTTCATCAGTCCCTTCCCAAAAATATCCAAAATAACTGGGGAAAATTACATCATCACATCAGTCAAATATCTAACTAAATGGATAGAGGAAGAACCAGTTGAAAACTGCACAAAAGAGACAATGACCAAATTCATATATGAAAACAAAGTAACCAGATTCATTTATCCCTTAACACTAATAAACGATCAAGGAACTCATTTTTTCAATGGAAGAATTGAAATATTTCTTAAAATGTTCATGATCGACATGAGGAAGACAACCACCTACCATCCACAAACCAATGGCGTTGTCTAGTCCTTCAACAAAACATTTCACAAGGGCCTAACGAAAATATGTGGATTTGACAGGGATGATTGGGATGATAAGGTCCCAGTAGTACTTTGGGAATACAAAACAACATATAAAATATCAACTGGACAAATTCCATTTAATCTTGTTTATGGTCAAGAAGTTGTAATTCCATTACAATTATTTGCAAATGTACGAAGGATAGAATTCATCCTTGAATTTGGCCATATTCTTAATAAAATATAATTCTTCTATTGACTGAACCAATTAGAGGTAGAAAGGATGCTCCCACAACATCATCAATAAGCCCAAAATAACCAACAAAAATATTGTCACGACTGACAAATATAAAAGAAAGATATCAATGCATGATATTTGGTACTACCATATGGCAGTCGAATAAAGGGCAAGCCACAAAAACTAGAAACTACTTGGTTGGGTCCTTATGCAGTCGATGGAATCTGATTTTTCGGATTAGTTCAACTAAGGAAATTGCAAGGGAACCCCTTTCATAAATTAGTAAATGGGGCCCATATAAAGAAATTTAACACTTAGAAGCCTCAAATACCTACTAGTGAAAACCTATGTAGGGGCTCCAACATGATCTGAATAGGTTGAAACCCTTTGAGGATGTAATGCCCCATATTTTGACCTTAGATAGTTAGAACATTGTTGTTTACTAATCTTGATAATTCAAAGTTTAGCATTTGTTTAGAGTCACTTAGACTTTGTTAGACATTGAGATGTGTACCTCTAGGCCTATTTGTATGTCACATGATATATGCTCATGAAAAAGATAGTTATTTGATTTGTTAAACATGAAAATTAAAATGGGCAAGTTCAGTACATGTATACCAATTCACATTATATTGTGAATGTATAATAGATGCAATGCATGATGTAAATAGGAAAAACATTTCTTAATTGGATGTCCATGCAAAAATGGATTCTTATATAAATTTGTGATGTATCTACATCAATATGTGTTATTGGTGACCTAACCTACAGGATGATGAGCTATGTGATAGCCAAATGACTATAGTATTGAGGTAACTGGGATGTCGTAGACATCAAGAAGATATTGTGTTCTATAAGTTGTACTTATTATTTGATTTATGATTCGAAATATTACTATGATCTATGTTAAGTGTGGTTTTGACAGGATACATGACTTACCCAGAGTGGATGTTTGATGACGTGACTCTAAGAATAGTAGTTGCACAGTATGGCTCGATATAGGGTGTTGACCTTAGTTCTATGAGGAGGGGTGGAGGTACTTCCCACCGTTTATCCTCTGAAACCTAGAGTCGTGGGAGGGCTGTGTGAAGTCACGCTCCTCTAGACGTGTGATGACGACTGCTAGTTTCATGTTGGGGAAGCTTGGTTGAGATGTATGACACTTCTGCTTATGGGTTCTATCTGGAGTTAGGTCAATATAGTTGACGCTCCAGCTTAGTCCAACAGAGGAAAGGATAGCATGGAAGATAGAAGTAGGTTAGGAAGGAAGGATGCTTTGATGTTAGTTGAGAATACTGATTGGGGATTAGAGATGCCACTATTGTTTACTCACTTGGTTCCTACCATGTTTAAAACCCTCTTTGATTTCCTATTGATATTTTAAGTGTGACAATGAGTTATTGATGAATTGGTGTAATTTAGTTCGTTAAAATTATTAAATGATCCATTACTTGATCTGTTGTCCTAAATGTCTTGGTGATCATATAGGAACTATGCACTAGAGGCAATGATTTTTTATCGTTAGTACATGCATAAGATATGTGTATGCTAGCTACGCACACATACCCTACCCATGTATACTAGTATAAGTAATTAATGTATTAATTATTAAAATAAATTATTAACTATTTAATTGAATGTTTATTGAATATGTAAATTATATTGCATACAAATATATAAAAGCATTAAATACTTTCTTGACTTTCATAGATGGTGGGTGTGATGAATTAAATGAGCATGGTGGAGTGTTATGTACATTTTGAGGAAAATTATCAAATAAAATTTATTATCTAGCATGATAATAATGACTTTTATTTTATTTATTGTTGTTTAATGCAAGTCATTTATATTTAGTTTTATTTTAATATTTTCCCAAAATATCTAGATAAGGGAGGTGGATGGATAATGATGAGGTGGTTGAGGAGACTTGGGGAAGTGTGTATGGAAACTTGATAAATATGGAGAAGAAGAAGAGAGGAGGGGATGGAGAGGTTGGAGCATGATGAGAGGTTGTGACATTCTTGGAAGAGATGATTCTTGTGATAGTTTCTTTTGAGCATTTGTGCTTTGTTGTTCTTGGAGTCACGGGCACGGAGGGCCAAGAAACTGAAAGGTTTCTTGGAGCTAGGAAGCCGGCTAGGCTCCTAGTTGGCAGGGAGGATTCCGTTTTTTCACTCTGGGAAAGCGAGAAAAGAATGCTTGGAAGTGCCCAGGACTACAATACAACCAGTGAGCTTCGACAAGCTAAGGAGGAGGTATTTTTCAGTGATATTTTGTTATTGATGTTTTGAGTATACTTATGTTTTAAGTTCTTAAATCTTAAAGTTAGCCTACTACTTATTTCATCATGTTATTAGATTTATCATTGAGAAGATGTAGAAGAAATGTGTATATAAAAATCAATGAAATAATGCTAAAACAAAGTTGTTAATGTGTAAGTGTTTGAATAAATTGTTAATTGCTTAGCATCCTGTGGACGGGTGCTACAATGAAACAATATTTTCCAAAACTTACAGGTAAAATTTGAGTCAAATCTATCACAATCACATTTGTCATGCTATGCAACCTAACTATTTCTAGGATGAAGATGTGGGATTTATCACATACTCAATGACGAGTCTTGACTTGAATGAAGTTTTCTACCTTCACCAGATGGTCGATTACTACCAATATTGAGTCAATAACTTTGGAGGTACTTAGTTACCCATAAATGAAATCCATGGATATTCCCCCCCACTTCCAAAATGGTATATTTAGGGGATTCAAATCTCCATTTAGATGTTGATGTTCTACTTTTATCTATTGGTACCCTAGTCACCAAGCCACATAAACGAAAATATCTGGTTTTAGTGACATCCAATGGTATATATGTTTCATACTTTGACATTTCCTTTGGACATATCCTGAATGGCTTAAATATGGGGATGTGATTCATGAAACACCATATATCTCAATTCCTTGTGGTTTGGTAGATAAATTAAATTCCTTTACAAAAACACTCCATTTTGGGTTAGATGTTAGTCATCATACTTCCTAACCTCTTTCTATACCTAATCCTTTTTTTCAACAAGGCTTTGAATACTTCTTGATACCAATTATCCTCCTCAGACCTCATCGTCATTACTATTCTAAAATTTGTATGAGATTGGTAAATTGCACCTATATACAATTTCCATCTTAGGGCATCTGCTAGTAGGTTTTTTTTCCCTTTTATGTGTAATATGTCAATGCCATATTTTCTTATAAAATCTACCTAGTACCACTACCTCGATTTAATTGAGGTTGAATATGTGAGTATGTAACATTCATTGCTTGTCCACAATTCAAATTTCTTGGTAATTAAGGAATGTCTCCATGTCTTCAAGGCATGTACTATTGCAAGGAGCTCCAGATCATGAGTTGGGTATTTCTACACATGAACATTAAATGTTTTTCACTTGTAGCTCACTACCCTCCCTTCCTGGATAAGCAATCCTTTATTTATTTGTTTACTTGCATCAATGCACACAAGGAAGCCTTTTTCAAAATCAGGGAGTATCAACGTAGGTGTTGCCATGAGAAGTTTATTAAGTTCCTAATTAAATCATTCCTTATCTAGGGATGTCTAGAGGAACATAACTCTTTTACCTCGTTGTTTTGATAAAGGGCTCACAATCCTTAAGAAGACTCTGAAAAACCTTCAACAATAACTAGATAATCCGAGAGAACTTCTCACCTAAGTTACATTCTTTGGGGTTGGCCAACTAGATATAGATTCATTATTATTAGGTTCAAGTTTTAGTTTTTATTCAATAATTAGGTGCCTAAGGTAATGTATTTATTTCTTGAGTAATTCACTCTTATTCAACTTCCCATATAACTAGTTCTCTTGTATCTTTTGCAACACTAGAAGGAGGTTTTTTTGGTGCTCCTCCTTTGTCTTAGAATATACCAGGATGTCATCAATAAATATCAACAAAAACCTATCCATATACTTTTTTGACACCTCATTCATTAGTCTCATGAAGATTGGAGGGGCATTAACCAATCCAAAGGTTAGGAATAGGAGCTCATAATGCTTATATATTGTCCTAAAGGTACTATTTAGTATGTAAACGTTTTTTACTCTTATTTGGTGATAACCAAATATTAAGTCCAACTTGGTGAACACCGTCACCCCTTTGATTTGATTGAATATATCATCAATCCTAAGCAAGGGGTATTTGTTCTTGATTGTTACTTTTTTTAGCATCACGTAATCTATCCACACTTGAAATGTTCCATCATTCTTCTTAACAAACAATATAGGAACTCCTCAAGGTCAGGCACTTAGGTTTATGATACCTTATCCAATAGTTATTTCATTTTCATCTTAAGCTTACCTATCCCATTAGTCTCCAATTTGTTAGGTTCCTTTAGGTTTCCTTAGACATCAGATCTGTACTATAGTTCACTTCTTATATTGGTAGAAAATCTATTAATTCTTCCAAAAATACATCAAACAATTCCTTTATTATGGGTAGTTGGTATGTTTCCATGCTTGATTTCATTGTGACTTCAACAATATGAATGGCATGATATCCTTTAAATCCTTTCCACACACTGTGCTTCGCCTACATGGTTGATATTTATCTTTTCTCCTTGGATACTTCTATCTAATTCTTCATCATCCATGCATTCCAATCTTTTCTCATGGAAATGTACATTGGCCCTATGGAGTTCCAACTTGAGATGCCCAATTATCCCATCATAAGCTCCTAAGTCCAATTCATGAAAACATATTCCCTCTAATCCATCCTCTCAAGCCTATTAGACATACCTCAATTGCATGGCTAATCCACTTCTTACAACCACTTTCCATTCATATTTTTGATAGGTCTTGGAGCTTCTCGATGTTAATCTTGCAATTGGCTACTATTGCAAGGGTTATAAATTTCTGTGTACTTCGAGTGTCGATGAAGGTGTAGGATTGATTAGAATTAATACATTTAGATTGTATCAGAGATGCTTGATACTCCACCTATAAAATGACTATTTTTGCATATATATTTCCTCTTAGTACATCCTCAACAATTCCTGCAGATTCTAAGTGGTTCACTACTTGTCTGGTTTGATTATTCCTTTTTAGACATCTGTAGGTTTTGGTTCCACTAATTGTTCTAACACATCAATTATCACTTGAATACTTGTTTTAGGGTTAAAATAAACTTGATTTCTATTCCTATTTTCCTCTTAATCAACCTTACAAGAGTGTTGTGTGCGCTAACTCTTGGATGCTTATTTTGAGCATCAACATACACAACCCTTAAACTCAATACATTTTTATGAAATACGTGAAAAGGTAGAGGAATATTTCATTGAAAAAGTACTAGATTTTGGGAGCTTTGTGAAAAGGTAGAGGAATATTTCATAGAAAAATTACTAGATTTTGGAAGCCAAGATGGAATATTTGAAGTTTAGTGCTAAAACTACACCATAGCTATTATTGAAATAAAAAACCACAAATTACAAAATTTGAGATTTCTATCACATTCAATTAAAAGTAGAGCGACAACCATTAAATTCAATATCCATTCATACAAATTTGTTGGAAATTACAAAAATATATCCTTTAAAACATATCCAAACTCTGTATCCATAATCAAATATTTGAAGTTGCATTCCAAATAAAACTTTAACCGTTGTTACCATTTGAAAA
>CBVK0102064527.1:0-21510 GCA_900067695.1 Picea abies
TTGCCTTAAATATTTTGGAAATAATAGTGGATTTCCCTCCTAACAACAAAGTATCATTTGCAAATTGAGAATGATTTTATTTTATCCCTCTGGATGATTTTTACACCTTGGATACTTTTTGCTCGATGCGCCTGTTCCAACTTTATACTCAAATATTCTGCCATCAAAATGTATAAAACAGAAGATAGGGGGAAACCTTGTCTAATACCTTGAGAGAGACTGAATAATTCTTCCAGCCTTCCATTAATCATAGGTGAAATCCAAGGAGCACAGATACATGAGGAAATCCATGCTTGGAGTTCTAATCCAAATCCAAATCTGGTTAAGGATGCAAAGAAAAAACTATGCTGGACCCTGTCAAAGGAATTTTCCATGTCCAGTTTTATAACCATCCCTTTTTCACGCTTCCCCTTGCTTGAGTGAATAACTTATTGGACTAGCTGTATGTTATCCATCATCTTCCTTTTCTCCACAAATCCCCCTTGATTTGGAGATATGAGATTGGGGAGGTAGGGATTTATTTGATTAGAAATTATTCTAGAGATAATTTTATAAGAGACATTGCATAGGGAAATTGGAAGAAAACAAGAAAAGGAATAGGGATTTGACTCTTTGGGGATGAGGGATAGAAAGGAGGAATTGGTGCTACCCCCATTCTTACAGACTTTTGAACACACTGAATCATACATACCAAATCTTGTTTTATGATATGCCAACTTATAAGATAGAAGTGTGCTGAGAAACCATCTGGCCCAAGATATTTTTCTGGATTAATTTGCTGTAACACCCATAGAATTTCTTCTTCGGTCACTTTTCTAGTTAGGTTTTCATTATCTTCAGTACTAATGATCTTGGTGATATTACTTAGAATATTTTCATGAGCATAAATATCTCCCCTTCCATCCTACATGTATAGATTTTCATAGTGATTTTTGATTTCTTTTCTGAGCTGATCTTTTCCAGATATATGAGTATCATCTTCCCTCCCTAATTTCTAAAATCTTGTATTTCCAGAGATGGGCTTTAGCCTGGTGATGGATTTTTTTTTCATTTCTATCTTTAGCTTTGAGCCAAAGACTATGGGACTTAAGTCTCCATTCTTCTTCTTCTGCCTTCAGAACCTTCTGGTATTCTTGGAAAAGAATTTGCTCCTCAATGAGAAGAGAGGGGGTTATCAGAGAGGACTCCATCATAACACTCATCTCCTTCATTTTTTCTGTCAGACTCTGAATTTATTTCTACACATTGATCTTAACCCACTCTATGATAGTCTGCTTGGTGGATTTTAGATTTTGTTCCCATATAAAATTGGTGATCCCTGAAGCCATAAGTTCTAGGCCTTTTCCACCACCCCAAATAAAGAAGGATCCTTAGCCCAAGGAGGGTTTAAGAGAAAGGGGATATGGCTTAAGGTTACATGGGGAGAGAGATAAAGGGAAATGGGGCGATGATCGAAGCCTAACCAGGGGAGGATATTGGAAGAAGGGACAATGGAATCCTCCAAAATACTGCTACTCATAAGAAACCTATCAAGTTTGGCTGCAATGTGGCCAGTGCCCTACCTATTGTTAGACAAAGTAAAGTGGATAGAAGATGGTATAATGTCCATTAAGTCAAAGGAATCCAAGAGGTATTCCATGTTTTCCCTAGAGGTCTCTCTAACAATAGAGCTTCCCTATTTCTTAGAATTATGGAGAGTGGTGTTGAAGTCCCCCCCAAAAATAAAAGAAGTCAGTCTTAATCTTCCCTGAAGAGATAACAAAGAGTTCCAACACAAAGCTTTATCTTTATTGATTGAAGGCATGTAAATATTTAAAATGAAAAAAAAACATAACTGAATGAAGATGAGCAAGTGAGACCAACACCTAGTTGGACGCACATTTCCATTCTTCTAATCTAAACTTAAGAGGGTTCAAGAGGGTGTCGAGTCCCCTAGATCCCCCCCGTGAATTGAATTCATTTCCATTAATAGAGTGCCAAATGAAGTTTCTAGCTTGAAGGACATCATCATCCTTCATTTTCATTTCCTGGAGAAGGATGACTTGTGGGTTTTCTACCCGAATTAGATTTTTAACCATTTCTCTTTTGGATTCACTTCCTAGTCCTTTGCAATTCCAAGAAACGATCTTAATCATTTCGAAGATGATTTGGGGTTTTCCCCTTTAGGGGTCACCAAGCCACCTTGATTCCTTGAGGGTCTGGGTTATTTTTTAGTATGTCCATCAAGCATACTCTGTTTTCCCATGTTGATTTCTCCACATGCAACCACTTCCCTTCTCTGGTTATTCAACTTTCTTCTCAATTTTTTGCTTGACTATAGGCTCATGGCACCTGGATCTGTTTATTCTTTCGAACTTTCATCGATTTCTCTGTCCCCTTGATCCGCTTGAGGATATAATTGTTGGATAATTGGAGGAATTAGAATATCTCCAATCGGGCCTGAAGGCTCTTGATGGGCAAGAGGGGTCTCTTCCTCATGCTCTTCTTCCACCTTTGAGAGAATTTCATATTGATTTTTGGTTGGAAAAGGGTTCTTGTTAGTGTCTACCAAGGATGAGGTAGGAGCTTCCTAGGAGTTTGGATTGGAGTGAGATCCCTCTTGAGGAGGGCCTTTTTCAAACTAGGGGATTGATTTTTTATTCTACTTCCTCCACCTTGGTTGTTTCCATTGCTCTTGGGGATCCCCAGATGGTGGATCTGGGGGGAATTTAGGGCATCTCTTAGAAAAATGAACATATTCATGGCATATATTTCATTTGAAAGGGAGTTGTTCATAGTCCACTTCCTAGAGATAAGACCAGTTGTCAAGGGTAAGCTTGATGGCCTCAGGGAGGCCCTTTTATAAATCAACCTCACCACATATTCTAGCATAGGATTGCAATGAACTAGAGAGTTCCCAATGGCTCTGAGGGTCTCCTCATTCCAACAATGAAGTGGCAGAAAAGGCAAGAGAACCTAGATAGGAACGATTATTAGAATGTCATTTTCTGGATTGAAGTATGGAGTCTAGTGGTTTAGGTAGAGACCTCGAGTCCCCATTAAATAAGGCTCACTTCTAAATACGAGGTCTCAATATTTATTTTATTCAAAGAGAAAAGCATAAAAAACCCGACCACAAAAGGAATGAGACATTCTACCCTTTAGACACGGCTTCCATTTCTTATCAATCCAAAGGGAAATTGATCTAGGTGAATGCTAGATCCCAGTGAACTAACCAATAAAACCCTTATCAAAAAACCACAATGCTAGGGAATGTGAGCTTGCTTGGACCGACACTGACAAGATCTCTTCCATATTTTTAACGAATCACGACTGGGTTTTCTTTGTTTGCTTGGGGAGGGCCTCAACCAAGGATACAAATACAACTATGTCAGTAGAGTGAAAGGGAGGAGGGGGAGGGGGGGCTAAGGAACCCTCACCAGGGGAT
Organism: Picea abies; assembly: GCA_900067695.1. Classification (NCBI taxonomy): domain Eukaryota; kingdom Viridiplantae; phylum Streptophyta; class Pinopsida; order Pinales; family Pinaceae; genus Picea; species Picea abies. Next base: position 3,428 of record CBVK0102064527.1, read on the forward strand.
GCCATAGCGGCCATAGGGAGAAGGATTCAGGGTAGGGTTTCCCCATGAAAGGGTTTCCTCAATGCAAAGAATTCAGATTATTATTTATTTTTCATTGTCGAGGTTTGTAGAAATTTTTACACATAGTGAGTAAGTTATAAGTGGATAAATTTTATTTTTGTAAAGTTAAATTATATTTGGATAGATTTAATTTTTGTAAAATTGAAGTGGATAGACTTAATTTTTGTAAAATTCCATTTTAATTTGTTCATTTTTTCAAATTTTGATAATTTGGGTTGTCTTAAAATGAACCAAAGCATGCCAAGTCAAAGATCCATAGTTGAAGTTCTCATGAAATTAGATGTAACTATGACTTCCCACAAAATTTGCATCTAATATGAGAGATATTTTCCACCAAAAACAAGGTGAATTTTTCTACTTATTTACTTCATTTTTGCACTACTATTTCACTATAAAGAAAAAACCAATTGGTGGAGGTTTTGTGAAAATACTTCTCCGTTGTGTCTTTTTGGTAGAAGTGGATAGCTAGAGGTTTTAGCAGATTTTTTTTAGATGCTCTTATACCATATACACACACCACAAGCACTGATGCCAGTAAATAAATCTAATAAAAAATATGTCACTTTTTCAAAAAACCTTTATGGTGTTCCCATTCTACTGAATCACACTAGTACATACCCATACCCCAAGCACCAAATTAGTTTAAAATATTTTATAACAAAACACCGATATGTTAATTTTTTTTTTTTTAAAATATGAGGTCTTATTTTAAAAAATTGTTCAATGTATCCTTTAGAAATAAATCAACAGTTCATAACATTTTCACCTACATGAAGGTAGGTTATTTTTTTTTAAATGACATTTTTGCAAAAAAAATCATGTTGGTGCATCATATATATTTCAACCAAACTGGTGCATATCAATACACAACCATACCATAGGCAACAATGCAGGTCAAAATATTTTATAAAAAATATTCGTTATTTTTCGAAAAACCTTTGTGGTGCTCCCATTTGATTTAACCACACTGGTGCATACCCATACCACGTGCACCAAATAAGGTTAAAATATTCTATAAAAAACATCGATAGGTTAAAATATTTATAAAAAAAAGGTCATTTAAAAAACAAATCGGTGCATCCTATAGAAAAAACCGCATTAGTACATAATACTTCCACGTGCATTGAGGTAGAATAAAATATTTTTAAAAACATTGTCCATTTTTCAGAAAAATCATGTTTGTGCATCGTGTATATAACAAATGCACCTATGCATAACAATATCAAGCACACTAATGTAGGTTAAAATATTTAAAAACATAAATGCTCCCATGTTCCAAAATGGATCATCATATAATTTTTCATTTATCTTATTACTTTTTGGGTGGGAAAGTGGAGAAATTGGCTTGCAGGGCCCATTTTAGTGGCATGTCCTAGTTTGGAGATTTGGGGTTCAAAATATTCCAAGGCTATTTTGAGGCATCAAATGGAATGTTTTGGGGTCAAAACTTTATGATCATAGGTCACAACCCCTTGAATCTATTCTACACATCGAGACCTTTCCAATGGTGAAAACATCGCCTCAATTAAAGCTCATACATGGAATTTCTGCCTTTCTCAAGTTGACCTACCTTGTTGACCACCATGGTACGAGTGGATGCCACATCAACCCCCATTACTTGTTGGCATGTTTACAGGCAGAGTATGATTGTCATTGATGGCAAGAAAAACAACGATGCTGGCATGACTATAGGCAGAGTGTGCTTGTCATGGATGGCAAGATCAGAGTGTGCATCGATGGAAAAACAGGAACAACATAAGCTCAGGTGAAGAAGCAACTAGTATGCAGAGATCAAAGCTCAGGAGAAATAGCGCAGAGTCGCACGCAGAGCACAAGTGTGCACCAGGGCCGAGGTTAACTCATTTCCAAATCTCAGGAGAGATAGGATCCGTTGGTCTCAGGGAAGATCGAACCATTGATTTGGCACCCGTAGATATCGGGAAATCGGGCATCGGGAGAATAGAGGTGAGCCAACCTCCATAGTCATGAAATGCAAAATTGCAATGAGATCTGAGCCGTTAGATCGTGGGGAGCGTGAGCCATTGATTTGGCACCCTCGAATATCGAGAAATCGAGCATTAGGAGAATAGAGGTGAGTCAACCTCCACAGTCGCGGAATGTGAAATCACGATGAGATCTGATCCGTTAGATTGTGGGGAGCGTGAGCCATTGATTTGGCTTCCATGGATATCGAGAAATCAAGAATCGGTAGAATAGAGGAGAGTAGTCCACCAACTTCACAAAATGTGAAGTCCCGATAAGATCTGGACCGTTGGAACACAGAGGGCTATGGGCCATGATCTAGAGTATTTCAGATATTGGGCATTGGAAGATTCAGGGTTGGCTCATGTTCAAACACCCGACACGTGAAGTCATGATTTGATTTCAACCGTCGGATGTGGAGATCATACAATGACCGTTAGATTGTTGCAAACCACGTCAACAAGGATAGGTGGCAGACTACGTTAGCAAGGACACATGGCACTATCAGAAAATAACAAGTGTCAAGTTGATTCGACATTTCAGGTACGTGGAAATCACAAATCCGAGTTACGCATGGCAACTGCTCAGCTCATGACATGTCATCGAGTGACGCAAGAGTTACGTCACTCCGAGAGTTTTGGTTTGGGAGTTTTACCACCAGTACTCACCCAAAGACCCGAAGTCCCGGAGTGGAGGATAGCCATTGGATTAAAGAGGACACGCGTCAGTGGATTGTCAACTTTGGGAAAAAGAAAAGGAAGGATGAACGAGATGTTGAGAATTGAAATCTCTAAATTTCGGAGACATGAAGGATATCTCGACTGTTGATTCAAGAGGGACACGTGTCGTTGGATCATGGAATCCGGGTGAAATGCTCCAGGAGCAAACGAGATTTTGAGAATTGAAAGTCCTGAAGGCCAGAATCACGGAGGATATCCTAATCATTGATTGAGGAGGACATATGTTAGCAGATATTCCATTTCGAAAGATATCCAGTTAGCAACAACAGGGTTTGAGATTTGAATCTCACGAAGCCATCTGGAACACATAGTAAATCTCAACCGTTGATGGAGGAAGGAGATATCTGGTCCACAGACTTGAGAGGATAGATTTGAACCATCCATTTAGGAGCACCATCAATATCGTGAGAACAATGATCATGCTCCATTGCAGGGCCAAAACATGCTCATGCCTTAATATTTCATGAGCAGGGCACAATTGAAACCACTTTTTTGGAGAAAGGATGCGTGGAGGCTCATGGTGAATTGCGAGGTGAATAGAAGTTTGGTCTAAACCACCTTGGGACACGCTTGAAATCACTTGGTCACATGAAGCTCATATCCCAAGGTCATATCATGAAATGGATCTAGCACTCACTAGACAAAGATCGGGAAGCACCTTTTTGAATAAGTGCTTGGTCATCGCCGGTGGTCATGCGAAGGAAGGGGATAGAAGCCAAAGAAGCCATAATTTACTGGATGTAACTGATAGAGAAGATGAAGAGTCTCGACTACCAGAAAAGAAAAGGAATCTTAGCATAACGACCACTGATGATGAACTCACAGGCGACAGAACTGCCAGAGAAGATGAAGAGTTTCCATGATGATCAGGAGATGAATCAATTTGAGAAATGCATGCAGAACAAAGAAGCAAAGGGTTCTACTATCAAGATATGCATGCATAAGCAAGAGCTACAGTGAACAACCTATAGGGAAGAACAGTGACACTGTAAAGAGCATGTAGAGGCATTGCACATGAAGTATGCAGAAGGTGCACAAAGAGTATAAAAACACAGAACAAAGAATAGATGTGTGTTGCTGTTGAGAGTGATTCATGCAGGTAGACGCATGCATCGTGTAGGAGAAGAAGCGCAGAAGAAGAAAGGAACACAAACACATATATGAGAGAAGAATAGAAAGCATAGCAGACACGAGGAGAGAGACACTGATGCAGATAGAGAAGAGCAATGTAACAAAACAATGATGAGACTGGTAAGCCATATATAAATGTTGTATCACTGTGATAAAGTTGTAAAAGGAAAAGATTTATATTTCATGGTGGTTGGGAGGTTATATGGAGGATTGGTGTCCTCAAAGTTTCAAGTGGTTGCTTGAACATAGGGAGTTGTAGCTTCCATCTGGTTGCAGCCAGAAAAACCAGGGTGGTCCAAGGGAGAACTATTTTTCTCTGTTACATAGGTCGGTGCCTGTGTGACTGGAAGTTGATGCTTCCATCCAGTTGGTGTTGGAACACTTAGGGATTTGGTGCTTCCTTCTAGTGGGTGCTAGAGAAACCAGGGAGTTGGTGCTTCCTTCTAGTGGGTGCTGGAGAAACTAGGGAGTTGGTGCTTTCTTCTAGTGGGTGCTAAAGAAACCAAAGAGTTGGTGCTCTCAGCAAGTTGCAGCTTGCAAAATAGAGGTGGTAGCCTCATAATGAGTTGGTGCTCATAAGAATGATAATGTACATAAAATAAAGATTACTTATCATATCAAGAAGAAGAGGTTTTTACCCTTTATGGGTTTCCTCAGGAAATATTTGTCTCTGTATATTTCATGTCTATGATTGATGTTGAATGTTTTATTTCTTACCTCCCTGCATTATTGTGATTGTCATTGAGTGCTCTGTAAAGAGTTTAAAATAAGCATAATTGTTTAAGCACAGTAACAATTGATTCACCCCCACCTCTCAGTTGTCCAACAATACTCACTCATGTGGGGATAGCCACATGTGGAATTTGAATAATATTATAGAAGGCTCAAAACATTATCACTAATTGAGGGTTGTGGATGCAAAAATCCTAACCCTAGATGGTTATTGGGATATGTTAAATATTGGGCTGCTAGGAAGAGAAGGGGTTCCATTTTTTTGTATTGTACTTGTTCCATAGTTGAGCAGAGCATCCAAGGAGTTGGATTTGAGTGCATAAAATATGTAGGAAGAAGAGTCTGTAGAAGCCATTTAGGCCGCAAAGTCATAGGTAACTCCATAGTGAGTGCTCCTTTCTTTGTATTTGCATTTTCATAACTGAAGAAAAGAGAACATAGCATAGGTTTCACCTTCTAGCCGTTTTTCTCTTGTATTGGGTTTCCCAGGATATATCTTGTGTTCAATTGTGCTGATGGTGTGTATATTTGCATGTAATTTCATTTTTATATTCAATTATTTTCATAAATCTAAGTAGTAATCTAGTAATAACTAATCTGGGATATAAGGGAATTAAATTGCATAACCCAAGATTTCAGAATATTATAAGATCTGTTGTGGTAAAACTGTTTTAATGGAATATACACGACATTTCTAAATCACATTAGCATCAGAGTAGACTTCTTTGGGGTAGTTGTTGAAATTTGCAGGATCCAAGAATTGGCTTAAGAAGGAAGTTGCAGAACCCTAGCCTGACAAATGAGTCTGTTCATAAAAACCCTTGAGATACAATGGAAGAAAGATTCTCGAGGTTGGAAGAGAAAGTTTATGATATCTCTCGAAATATGACCCTCCTCATGGAATATCTAACAAAAAAGTTCAGACCCTTCAGGGATGTTTGTGGCTCTAACTCAGAAGCTAGATTTCATGGGAAACTAGGTGATAGTGAAGACCTAGAAAATAAGTCAAGAAAAGAGCCTAAGAAATAATAACCAAGTTCCAGTGCCATCACTCCTTCATAGTCTCTATTCAAAATGGAAGTGAAAGTGGAAATCAAACCCTATCAAGGTGAGATCGATGATGTTAATTTGAATAATTGGTTGCAACAGTTAGAAGTGTATTTTAGTGTTCATAATATAGATGAACAATAGAAAATTTCATTTTTCTAACTAAAACTAGAGGGCCATGCACTAACCTAGCAGGAAATCCACATGAAGACACTTAGGCTATAGGGTGATCCACTAGTAACTAAGTGGGAGGATTTTAAAACCCTCATCAAGTCTTTGTTCTACCCTATTTCATATGTAGAGGACTGATGCATCGGTTGGCATAACTTTAGGCAGAGGCAAGGGTAGAGTGTGCAAGAGTACACCACCGAATTCAAGAAGATGACAATCATGTTGGATATCTCTCTCAAGAACCAAAATGTACTCTTAAAGTATTTTTGGAGTCTACATAATCATTTTTGAAAGCAAGTGATGCTCTTCAAACCCAGGACTGTTGATGAGGCTTGTGTGAAAGAATAATATCTCGAGAACATAGTCCATAACAAAGGAAAACCAAGTGATTCTAAACAAAAATATCACCAAGAAGATTCCAAGGAGGGGAAGATGAAGTGGTAAGGGAAATAAATAAGATGACAACCACTACACATTAGTGCAAGGATCTAAACAACCATACCAATCATTGCAATATTGATGATCACACTGAAGACAAATGTTAGAAGCTACATCAAGAAACAACATTTGGAGGAGTTCTTGTGGGCATACAAGGGAGTGTTCCAAGAGCCTAAAGGGCTTCCACCTAAGAGGGAATTAGACCCCAAGATATAGTTTTTTCCTGAATCCCCATCACCAAATATTGGGTTGTATAGATACTATATTCTAGAAGCAGACGAAGTGAAGAAATATTTGCACTAGTTGCTGGAGTAGGGAGTTATTTGACCAAGCACCTCACCTTGTGGGTCACCTATCATCATAGTACCTAATAAGTATAGGACTTGGAAAATGTGTATCAATGACATAGATTTGAACAAGATCACACTCAAGAATTTGTACCCTCTTCCCATGATTGGTGATTTTTCAGATCAGTTGCAGCAAGCCAAGTACTTCACCAAGTTGGATCTAAAATCAAGATACCACCAGGTATGTGTGAAAGAAGAAGACACTTGGAAGACTACCTTCAAGACAAGACAAGGTATATATGAATGGTTGGTCATGCCTTTTGGCATATGTAATGCACCAATGACATTTATGCATTTGATGAACGATGTATTGCATCCATATTTAGATTCATTTGTAATAGTTTATTTGGATGAGTCATTGGTATAGCTCTATCTAAGAGGATCACATCTCACATATCATGCAGGTTTTAGAGACTCTAAAAAAGAAACAATTGTTGGAGAACCTTAAAAAATGTTAGTTTGTTCAACAATCATTGGTGTATTTGGGGTATGTGATTGGTGGAGAGGAACTCAAGGTAGATCCCAAAAAGATGGAGGCCATCATGAAGTGGGTAGTTCCTACTAATGTCACTAAAGTTAGGAGATTTTTTGGGCAACACAATACCTAAGGAAGTTCATAACATCTTTTTCAGTGGTAGCTGCACCACTCCACGCAATAATGGCCAGTGGTAAGAGTTTCTAGTGGGTAAAGTATCAACATAAAGATTTTGATGATATAAAATAAAAGATCAGTAAAGCACCAATTGTCACATTGCCTAACTTATAGAAGCCTTTTGAAGTGGAGACATATGCAAGTGGGTATGCTATGGGAGAAGTTTTGATGCAAGGAGGTAAGGTAGTATGCTATCATTATGAGATGTTTCACGAGGGAGTTTTAAACTACCCTACATATGATAAGGAGAAATATGCATTGGTTCAAGTTGTTAAGAAGTGGAAGAAATATATAATGGGCAAGGAAACCATTATACACACTGATTATTAGCCACTTCAGTATTTGCAGGCCCAGAGTAAGCTACACCAAACCAAACATTACAAGTGGATGGGGGTTTTGCAACAATCCCAACTATTTGATGAACTTTGCTGAGATGAGGTTATTTTGGCTTTCGCTATCAACAATAAAATGAAACGGGGTCCCCTTCACTCACAACTGTGAATGAAAAAGGTTCTCCCCCTCTTTAGGATCTGTTGGTTCTTCTGGTTGAATTGTGGCGGTAGCGACAATAGTAATGGGATTTGCGTCGATGATCTGTCTTCTATCAGTATTTTCGGAATCATATTCTGAATCAGGGTTCGGTTCCTTTTCTTTGATATTGTACACAAATGACTGTTTTGAGCGACATTCATCGATGTTGTGCCAGGGGATTTTTTGGAAATCGCACCATTTTCTGTTGTCCTTCATCTTTTCGTGACTCTTCTTTTCATGTGCCTTGGACTAGTTTTTGGGACGCTGTTTGTTAGGGTTGTATTTATCATACCTTTTTTTCCATGGATTTGCAGACCCAAAATCCCGCTTGTTCTGGTGCTTAAATTTCTTCTCAATTTTAACAACATATCGATAAGCAGTACCAAGTGATGAGATGTCCAGAAAATACATTTCAGTTTGGATGTATCTGTGTAGAGACCCACGGTATTTCAGAACCAAATGTCACTCGAAGTCTTTGATACTCAAATTGGTGCGCAAGCTATGGAACGTATTGGTGAACTCTGACACTGCTTGGCCCCTCTTTTGCCACAGTGTGGTCCACCTCATGTACTGGTCCTCATAGTTTCCAGTAGGGTAATATTGTTTCTTTACCACATCCACAAAAAACTCCCAAGTGGGCTCGACCCCATATATTCTAGACTCCTATGTGGAAATTTTCTTGTAGTAATTTTCCCACCAATCTTTGACATGGTGGAGAGCCTTAAGGAGTGTGAATGTGATCTTTTCCCTATTGGATAAATTATGAACATAGAAATAACCTTCTAGCAGATTTAACCATTTTTCTAGGGCACCTGCATCTATCTCTCATTCAAATATGGGAACATCAAAATTAACTTGTACCTTTAAAGATGAGGTGCCTCCAAAGTGGCCACTTAATGAAGACACACATGTTGTTATCGATAGGCATTGAAGGATGTGAGAAAAATTCTCCATCATTTCATCCCTCTGTCCTGTGAGAGCTTTCTCAAGCAACAGATTAATATAATCGTCTGCTCTGTCATTTTTCCTTTCTTCCACCATGGAGGGTTTCTTGGGCGTGCGAGAGCGATTTTATTCAAGAGAGAAAATCTCGAGACCCAACTTTCTATACTCGAACCTCGTCGGGGACATGCACTGAAAAATGATCAAGAACAACCTGCTCTGATACCACTGATCCCGATTATTTTTGGCACAAAATGAGAGTGGAGATATAATAAAGAAATATACATAGATATCTCGAATATACAATAATATAACATAAATGTATCAGAGTTGAAACCATAAAAATAGAGATACAGTAATACACAATTTCTATTGATGAGTGAAAATGTACAAAGACTGTAAAATTACAGAGTGAAAGACTCGCTAGAATGGTGGAAGCTTATCTCTGAGAAGAGATGTGACAACTACTCACATTCACAAGAAGATGATTGTTACTATGATGATCCAAATACCTTTTTAACATAACTAAAATCCAAAACCCTAACCCCGAAAGAGGAAAAGCCAAATTTTTTGTGGGCCCCGATGGGGTTAGTTCATACATAAACTTCTCGGGGGCGTAAATGTTGCATATGATCTCCATGTGGGGTGCTCGATACACCGTTGAAAAGGTCTAACCGAGAAGAAAAATTTTCGATTGGCCTAGGCCAATGACTTTAGGAAATTCTTGGGCTCCAAATCCCTAAAAAATGTCGTTTAGGGTCTCAAAACGACCCTGGAAGTTTGGAACCCGAAAAACTGCCGAAAACCTGCCAAGGTGGAAAACTGTTTTTCGAGCCAGTGGAATACTTGGGTGGCCACCGATATCCACCTGGATCAGAGACACTGATCCCATCTATTGTTTGTAGGAATCGACCTACATGAGACATCAATCCCTTTTGTTGTTTGTAGGCACCGACCTACAGGAGGCACTGATCCCCTTTGTTGCTTATGTCTTCACAAAATATTCTCTATGCTCTTTACTTCTGCTTTCGCTCTACCTTCACTAGATATTATTACTTATTTTTCAACTTCTACCTCAGATCTTGCACTGTGCTCACTTCTTCTACTTTTGCTATGCCTTAGATCTGTACTCACTCCTCACTCCTTTTTCTTTTTCCATATCTATTTTCTAAAATGCCAGATTTGATCTTCGCCAATATTTAATCGTCGCTCCTTGAATGACGTTCAATCGTCACTCCTTGAATGATATTCAATAGTCACTCCTCAAATGGTATGCATAAGAATATTACATTTTCACCCACACACATTTTTCTCATAACCCTCTTATTTATTTATAATTTTCCATAAGCTTTACATGAAAAGTCACGACTTTTATTAAATAGTGATTAATTCCCCCCCTTTCTTTATTTGTAATTCACTTTTTACCATACCATGGGTAAAATACCACCATGGTTTGTAACTCCATGTGCACATACCATGGTCACTTTCAATTTTACCTTTTTTAATCCATTTTCATGTTTACTTCACTTTTACGTAAACTTCACTTTCACTTTTACCTTTTTCTTTAATCCACTTTCATGTTTACTCGTCTTTTATGTAAATTCCACTTCCACCTAACTTTTCAACTTTTGTTATTTATTAAAGTCATATTTATATTTAATAAACCACTTTCATTTTTACTCCACTTTTACGTAAAATCCGTTTGCACTTTTGTATTTATTAAGGTCACATTTATATTTGATCACTTACTAACAATTGACATCAATGAAAATATTTTATTCAAAAATCTCCCCCTTTGTCATTGATGGCAACTGTGTACTCAAAAACACATAATCCTCCATAATTCTCCCTTGAATGCAACTCTCCATATCTGTAATTCTCTTCCCCCTATCTGCAACTACCCCCCTAGCTGTAATTCTCCCCCTTTGACATCAATGACAAAGGTATGCTCCCCCTGAGCTGTGATTATTTACTAACAAGATGAGAGGGATATCATTCCTATCTTATTTATGAGATATTCAAATGTTTCTCTGGGAGAGGGTGTGATAAAAGTATCTGCAATGTGTTCCATCTCGAAACTTAGTTCGACTACCTGTTCTATTCGGAAGTGGTACTTGATGGGAATATGATTCATATTTTTCTGCATAGTTCCTTTCATTGTGACACTCCCCCTTAGAATGTGCTTTATCTTGTAGTTTTCTGAAGTAGATCCCCCTGTGAATGTACTATATTTTCTTGCTATAATTGCTGAGTCTTCTTTGTTTTACCATCACTCTCATGAACTGCTCCTTTTTCTACTTAAAAAAGTTTCCAAAGAATCGCTATATGTTTCACTATCACAGTATTATTATCTATTCTCAATTGATAGGATTGGTTGCCTTCAACATTTTCTCACAATATATTGCTAAAAAATGAATGGTTTATTGTTTTTCAAAAAATGTCCATCTACAACTTATCACCTCTCCATGTGCTTTGAATATTCAAGATGCATATGCCTTCATATCTTCTAAGGGATCTTCCATTGTCACAGGTATGTTTCTGGTCTAGTGCTTGAATGTCATCAAACCACCATCCAATTGTCCTTCAAAAACACTTTCCTGATCATGGTCAATTCTGGTCACAATGTATAGAATATCTATGTGGAATTGTCTTTTATTTTGCATATTAGATACCTCAAACCATGCCAACTCCCAAAGTTCCATACACCGCTCACAAATGCTTTTGAGGTTTCCTTGAATAAATGTATAGAGATGTCATCAAATTTCATTCCCAATTTTCAAAATATCCTTCAAGGTTTGAAGAAGGAATGTCTAGAATACCGAATGAAATCTATATGCATGTTGCCAAGAATATAACATCATCCACTTGCACATTTTTTGTCCTCAACACTGCATGGCTGCATGGTAAAAACTGCTCGAACATGATACAATAATATGTTGGAGTTACTTCACACACACCTAGGATTTATTTTTACTAAGGTTTTTCCTATGTTTATTAGTCATTATTGAGTCTCCTATATTTTAGGAAGAATATTCCTCTAGTGAGAATATTCTCTTCAGTTTGATCAGTTGAGTGGATTCTAGATGCTACATTGGGATTATCACCATGAAACATTGGGATCATCACCAACTAATGCACATTGTCCTTGGGATCATCACCAAACTAGCGCATTATCCATGATTCCCTGATCTCCTCCTCACTTCTCTCTATTTTAGTCAGTTAACTGAAGACTGATAGACTAGTTAACTCAGCTAGGTGGCAGTTCACTCCCGTAACTTCACAAGAGACTAGAATAGGTGGAAGTTTACTCCCGTAACTACTGGTGTGTGTCCAGATCACTCTAGAACACCACTATGGTGTATTGTCTTCTCCTCTAGTGTGCATTGGTTGAGTTATACAGAGTATATCATGTGTAAATTATCATTCATTCATTTGGTTAATGAGAATTCTTCCATTTTTCTCTCTTGCTTCTTCTTTCTCAATTTCTCTCTGAAAATGTGTGTGTTATTTTCTCGTTAGATATATTTTGTGCAGGTTCAACACATCTACATGGTATCATATCTGCTAGACTTCTAGGCAAAAGACACACCAAATTATTTTTGCAGGTACCGAAGATTGAAGACAACGGAAAAATTGAATTTTCAAAAGAATTCATTCTTACACCTTACACTTACTTTGCATAAAAGGATACTATGATCGTGCATCTTTGAAGTAGAGGATTGTATAGGTTAACCATGAACACAGAGACAAAACCAACATCATCCATAGAAAAATCCAAGTATCTAAATCGAATGGATGAAGCATTCATAAAAATTTGCAGTCTCATTTATCTCGATCTCGTTTTTCACATATATTCCTGTAAAACCCCCAATGAATCCTGGACCACCATGGAAGGGATCTTTGGAAAATGTGATGAGATGAGGGGACACATGATCGAGGTGGAATTTATCACATTGGATCCAAAAATCTTCGACAATCTCCAATATTTATTTACAAAATATAAGGATTTACTGTCGCAACTCAAGGCTTGCGGGGTTGATAAATCTAAGGAGGATAAAAAAATAGTTCTCACCACTCTCTCCAAACTTGGTCTTGAATTATCAGTGTTTTTATCCACATTCCATTCAATTAGATTCTCCTCTAGAGCCACCTGGAAGATGCCTTCTCTTGAGGAATTTATCAAATCTCTGACACAAGAGTAGACCAAGCTCATCAACATGGGAAAAATCAAAGGTCCAAAGGTGCATGCACTCACTGTGCAAGATGGAAGTGGCCATCAATATTAGAAATCTAAATATAAATACAAAAGGAAATATCATGCAAATCCGAAGAAGGAAGGGTACTCAAAACCCTTCAACGATGCCTCCAGATCCAAAGGTGGAAAGGGAAGAAAAGGGGAGAAATGCACATACTGCCAAAAAGGATTCCATCCAGAATCCACATGTATGCAAAAACAAATAGATCTAATAACTCAAATACTTCAACAAAACAACCTTGGAGATCACATCCCTGAGGGTGCCACGAAGAAGAAGCCAAAAGATCAGAATCCCAAGAAAGACAATTCTAGTCATGCTTTGATTTCCATCAACTCCTCTCCCGATGCTTGGATCATAGATTCAGGAGCATCACATCACATGGCTTCCAAAAAAGCAGTCTATTCTTCATTGGATGTGTTATCACCATAAAAATTCTCATATAGGATCTAAGTTTCATATTTAATAGAGGGCTAGAGCAGTGTGGAGATGCGATAAATTTGGAGGACTGGGTCACATCTAGCGGAGAAGGGACAATATAGAGAAGGCGTGAAAGTTGATGGGGCCTAGCGGGCCATAGATATTAAACAATCCTGATCGACGGTTAGAAGACATATTGGGCGAGGAAATAGCACGAAGGTTAATCGCTCGAGAGAGGGTTAGGGAAAATACCGTGGTTTCACCTCGTGGACTCGTGGCACCACCAGAGGCATATCGGAGCAAAAAGTGATCTACCCAAAATCATTTTGTCTCGCCCCCGATATCGAAAAGCGCATATAAAAGGAGGGCCCCAGTCATTATTTTATGATATTTCAAATCATTCGAACGTTTGAAAATTGGCACAAACACTCCGTTCGAAACTAAATCTCAACAATGAACCAGACTTGTGCATTCTCTGCTGATTCACATGTATTTTTCATCATTGCCATGAATCCTGTCGTTTTATCTGTAACAGAGCAAGACCCCGCCTCTAAATAAGAAGCCCTAATTGACAGGGACTCCGATGTATTTGACATAGAAATAACCGTCTCACCCATTTCCGTATCCAAAGCCAATTTGTTACACAATGTCAAGAAACAAATACCCTTACTTGAAGCGGCCTAAGCCTCCATTACCCCTTACATCGTCGAAGTCACTTTCCCTTTCCTAGAGTTCATAAGTTGGTGTGCAGAACAATATTCACAAGAAGAAAAGGTCATTTTGAATAAGTTAGGGTCAGAGGTCTTATGCAAAATAGATATCCCATCAATTCGACACACCCTTATTATACCCGAGTCTTCCCCTGCAGCGTCGGAGCCCTTCAAGGAAGAGAAACTAATCACAGTCTATAGAGAATGTCCCCCCAAAGTCAAAACCCTATTTCTACAGACCATTGTTAAACCTGAACATCATTATGAGAGTCTGTCGTTACCTATCAATGTAAGCGTCATGGTTATTGAGGTCCAGTGGGTCTGCTCCATAATAAGTCAAATTCTAGGATTGGATAACAACAAGTTTGTAGTAGATGTCATGTTGGGTTTCCTGTTGACCTTTTTTCAGTGAGAGTCTAGTCAGTCGATCCGTATAAGTTTTGAAGAGTTCATCGCTGAAAATATGCACAAACAGCTGGTAAATTTCAATTCATTGAGACACTTTAGGTATTACACGCACTTGCTGAGAATGTTCCTGGAAATGAATAAGACAGTGTTCCCTGAAGCTGCATTCATCTCGACTGAATGAAAAAGGATCACGATGCTCATTTTTATAAACAAGATCATGTCCAAAGTTTATAGCTTAATCTTCAGCACCGACCTACCAAGGGTTTTAGAATAAATGAAAAGTTCTTTACAGCCTAATCCAGAGAATAGGGTAGGAGATTGGGTGTTGTTCATGCACTCTACTTTGATTTGGGTATATGGTTATCAAGAGGGACCTTACCTTTTTCCTGTTTTCTTGACTACTAGAGTCTTTTCCTTGGAATTCATTAGGCAAAGAATCATCTCAGAAACAAAACATTTTCTGAGATCCTTTGTGGTAAAGAGTAGATCCTGTCTGCCTCAGATCTAGGCCAAGCTCAATGAATTTGGGTTTGCACAGTTACAAGGGAGGAAATATGATCCACATCAGGTCATATCTAAGAGAAGATTGATGAGCAGACAAGGCCCCTACAAGCATGGGCATGTTGAAGGATTTGATAAAATGGAAAATCTAGAAACTTGCACAGATATGGAAGTCACTTTGCAACCTGATCAGACACAACAAATAGAGTCAGCCCCTTAGTAGATATAGACATAAAAAATGTCTCTAAGATTGATTATTAAAGCTCCCAAGATGAGTATTTATAACAATATGACCAATTCAGAGGCCTTGGGCACCAGTGGTCAACAAAATGTTCTCAAGGAGGTGAAGATCACATAGTCCCCACAGATAGTAAACTTGGAGGAGGAAGAGCCCAAAGATAAAATGAGCATGGAGATGGTAGAGAGAAGAACCAAAAACGAAGAAGCTAATACAAAGAGCATGCCACAGGGTGAAAGCAGCTCAAGGGTTTTCAGCAGTAAGAAACATGTCTTTAGCATGACACCTAGGGCAATCTACCAATCCAAAGAAGATTTAGCGAATCAGTATGCCGTGAAAGGAAATATGGCCAATAGTGAAATAAGAGATTTGTTACCCAAGGTAGAAATAATCTCCCAGCACAAGTCTTCCATGTTCTCAGTCAGGGATGTAGAAAGAAAAACTTTTAACATAGCAGTGGTAGATGAGGATAAAGTGTCTGAAATCAAGCTGAATTATGAAAATATTGGTGCCCCAGATAAGGTAAAGTTCCAAATAAACGCCAGTGACATGCTATATTAAGACTACCTAATTCTGAGTCTGAGGTTTTCAATACTGACAACCCATGCACTCAAATTGGATGGACAATTGAAGCAGGAAAATGCATCCAGTAGAGCCTGGCAGACACAAGTCAAAAGATTGGAATCTGAAGGCCCTCAAGGAGCAAAATCTTCTTTAGATGAGAAAGAGAAGATGATCCAAATCCTGAAGAAGAAGCTGAATATGTCTTCGAAAAAACATCCATAGACAACATAGATAGCTTATCAAGAGCAAGAAAAGGAGATATTCAGACAGGAAGCACTAAATTACAAAGCCAAAGTATTATATCTAGAAAAGGAAAAAGAAAGTTGGTCACAAGGACATGCAACAAAATTAGACATGGTGGCTATTGTACCTTCTACTACAGAAACTAGATCAAGCATTGATGGATATGTTCAGGCTATGTCTCAAGTAAGCTTAAAGACAAGGGAGATCAAGAGCCTTAAGGAGGTCATAGAAAAGCTACAGCAAGAGATGAAAATGAAGGATGAAAAGATGGCCCAATTCCAAAAGGAGAATCAAGATTTGCAAGAAAGAGTGAACAAGCTGAAGATGAGGTTGAAGGGAAAAGTATTGTTGCAAGGAGATAAACATGTAATCTGGGATGCCATTGCTGCTGAAGCTGCTAAGTTCAGGGTTTATTTGAATTTTACAAATGACAAAGACATCATGGCTATACTTCCCGAAGTAGATGTACTGTTGTTAATGAGACATTGGCGAAAAATCCCTCGGAATGGGCCCAAAACGCTATTAATTTGCTGAACTCTGTGTCCACTGCTGATCTTCAGACCATTGGGGTAAAGGAAAGAACTGCACTGATCATTTGGGCTAGGAGGATCATCGCTAAGCACAATTTTCTCAAGTCGGTTCAAACCAAAGCTGTGCAAATGGAACATAGTATACAAGATTTTAAGGATACATTTGAACAATTGTTTATGAAGGGCCTCCCACCATTTTGGGATGGTAAAGGGAAATTATACAATCAAGAGGAATACAATTCTCTCCTCACTCAGTGCAGAATGGATCATTCCAAATTTGAAGGCTTGGAAGAGAACCTGAAGGGACCCAGTTTGGTGGAATATTTAGCCAAAAAATTTGAGATTTTGAATCAATTTAAGACAGTTAAGACCAGGCTGCCAACTATGTCTTACACTACTTGCATTGATCTAAAGATTTTGATAAAGAAAATGATGGATTATGAGATTCCTTATGACTCACAGTGGAAGGAGATCGTGCGGTTGGGTAGGATGAAATGCAGTTTTCTAGGGACCAGTAAGTAACCTCTAGGTGTCACCAAACTGACAAGTTCGACAAGAGATCAGAGAAAGAAAAATGGCGCGGAGGAAGCCAAACAATCAAAGATATCCGTCCCTACTTTATGAAACATTTTTTTGTTTAAATCATTGTAAATAGGTTCGCCTACCGAAACCATTGGCTTGTAATTATTTTAGTTAGTTTTAGAAATTCAAACGCTTCAGTTTCATCCATTGTAATCGAATTGTATAAGTACTAGGAGTTTTGAACCAATTAATGTTGGCAGAAGTGCAAGGACACCTTTTTGGTTGTTGTGAACTCTATTGTAACTTTCTGAAGATGAATTGAATATATAGAATCTTTTGAAGTTTCTATGAAAAGAATCTAATGGTGGTGATATGAGTTTTGTCTTCCTTCATTGTATGTATTTCTCATGATCTTTTATTCCATTTACATTTTCTTCTGTTTAAATTGGAGAGTTAAAGGCCCAGAATTCATCTTATGATGCTCTTGGCTTAAGCAATTTAAACTGTGTGTTTTTTCTTCCTAGCTAATTTAGAATTCATTTCAATAATGCTTTGATGCAACTATTTATTTTCTCCTTCCTCTTACACCCTGCTTAAAATCAATTTATAAATCAGATTCATCGCCTCATTTAGCCTTTATCCTCTGGAGAGTTCTACTAGCTGGTCATTGTTTTCATTCACTTTCAGAATTTTGGCTCCATAGCCCTGAGTGTCCCTCCCCTTTCTAGACAACAAATTTATAAAACCCCCCCAAAAAAATCTGAATCTAGCCACTGATTGCCAAAGATATATCAAGTGACACGAGAGAGCCCTCTCTAATTGAGCAGGCTAGTGCCCAACTCTAAAGTAGGTTGAAACAGTTACCTTTTTCGTTTGTCTATCAGTGTTAAGCCCTAATAATGGCTCATTACCCCTTAATT